>OZ029926.1:24386626-24571626 GCA_964023275.1 Norana najaformis | reverse complement strand
TCTATCCTATCGTGTCCTATCCCATCCTATCCTATCCTATCCTGTTCTATCCTATCGTATCCTATCCAATCCTATCCTATCCTGTTCTATCCTATCGTATCCTATCCTGTCCTGTGCTATCCCATGACTGACTGATTGATGACGATGAAGAATAGGGTGGTGGTGGTGTTGGTATTGGTGGTGTTGGTGTTGGTGGTGGTGGTGGTGACGATGACCTTAAATACCGGCGCTACATGAACGTCCTATTACGTCGACCTTTACAGCGCTTAAGGGTGCCTGACCTTTGTCTGAGCTCTTCCAGCTGTTCCTCAAGGGAGGCGACACGAATCTCCAGCCTGGCCTTCTCCTTGTCGGCATCATCGAGCAGTCGTCTTGCCTCGTCCAGTTCCGCCGAGAACATTGCCTTGATCGCCGTCGTCTCCTTGCCCCATTTAGCCTTGAGTTTCTCCAGTTCATCGGCCAGCCGTCGATTCTGAGCCTCGAGGAAGCGGACCTTCTCGATGTAGCTTGCGAACCTCTCGTTCAGGTCCTGCATGTCTTTCTTCTCCCTCTCGCGAGACTGTTTCACGGCCGTCACCCCGGTGCTGGTCACGTTCGCGTACGCCCCGGCCGGAATACCAGCCCCAAGTCCGTACTGGTAGGACCTCTCGAGGGTCATGGTCCTCGACGATCCGCCGGCTGGACCGAGCCCCGAGGTGCGCTGGATGATGAGGTTCCGAGGGGCGATCGAGGCGCGGTAGGTGGTACCCCCGTCGGTGCTGTAGCTGGAGCGGGTCTCGTACGTCGTCGTCTTGGAGGTGGTGGCGGGTCCTATGACCGACCGCGTGAAGGTCTGAGTCTGCGAGGTCATTTTGCAGCGGAGGGTTTTCGAAAGATCAGAAAGACCTCAGGGATAAACAACGATCACCAGACTGTTCTGCTTTGCCTGTTCTTCGTCGCCTCAGAGAGAGAGACACTCTTACCAACCGATCTTCGTCTTCTGGTTTCTTCCTCGCTCCTCGTTGCGCTGAGGAATTTCTGTAGTGGCTTTGGCCCGGCTGGAATTTCCCGGAAGTTCTGAAGGCGCCGGAAGTCCGCTTATTCCTATGAAGACGATTGGACGGACGGACGGACGGACGGACGGATGGATGGGCACGCTCCCTTGTTGATCTAGAGCCACACTCGGCGACTGGCGTGACTTTGCTACAGCTGAGAGGATAGACTCAAGACTCTTGTATTTATATATGGTCCTATTTATAGGCCGATCTTAACAAACCTACACGTAGCCCCTGGTTGGTTAGGCGACGGGGGGAGCGATCCTAGGGAGTACACCTTATAGGCTTCTTGGCTTCTGCACAGGATGCCTACTCACGGCTATGGCTACTGCTTCCCTGCTTCTCCATCTCCTCTTCCTTCTTTTCCCAGCTTCACCTTTGCCGAGACTTGGAGCGGTTGGCAACAGTCAGATGAAGCAGAAGGAAGAAGAGAAGGAGGAGGAGAAGCAGCTGGAAGAGAAGGAGGAGGAGGAGGCGAAGAGGAAGGAGGAGGAGGAAGAACAGGAAGAGGAGGAGGAGAATCATAAGAAGGAAGATAAGGAGGAGAAGGAAGAGAAGGAGGAAGAGAAACATAAGGAGGAAGAGAAACAGGAGAAGGAGGAAGAAGAAAAAGAGGAGGAGGAAGGCAGAGGAAGAAGGAAGAGAAAGAGAAGGAGGAGGGAAATAAAGAGGAGGAGGATAAAGAGGAGGAGAAAATAAACGAAGGAATAGGAGGAGGTGGAGAAGGAAAACAAGAACAAAAAGGGCAGATGACGGAGAAAGAGGAGTAGCAGGAGGCGGAAGAGAAAGAGGAGGAACAGCAGAAAGAGGAGAACAAACTGAAGCATAAGGAGAAAGAGGAGGACGAGGACAAAGAGGAGGAAGAAGGACACGGAGGAGAAGGAGGCTTAGGAGGAGGAGAAGAATGGGGAAGATAAGGAGAACGAGGAGGAGGAGGAGGAGGAGAAGGAGGAGGAGGAGGAGGAGGAGGAGGAGAATAACAACAAGAATAGAAACAAAGAGTACAGTAGATGACGAAGAAAGAGGAGTAGGGGTAGGCGGAAGAAAGGACGGAGTAGGAAGCGGAGTAGAGGAAGAAGCATATCTTCCTTTTCTAGCTGCGTATCAAGCTCACAAATTATAGGAACGAGACGCAACGTGTGGGCCTCCATACAGCGCAGCCGCAATAGTAAGCCTCACTCAGACTTAGGTCTTGCAGGGCACAGCGGTAGCACTAAGTACTCCTAATTGCTACCAAATAATCTCTTACCATCTTACACGCCTACGCACATGCACACCCACCCACACATTCACTTACTAATGTACACTAGTAAGCATATACACATAGGTCTGTCTGTCTGTATATATATATATATATATATATATATATATATATATATATATATATATATATATATATATATATATATATATATATATATATATATATTCATATTCTAAGGCTTACACAGTGTATGCATGCATTGATGTGTATATGCGTGTGTATGTATGTTTGTATGTACGTATCTATGTTTGCATGCATGTACGTATGTATGTAGGCCTACGTATGTATGTATGCACCTTTATGTATGTATGTATGTACGTAGGTAGGTGTGTATGCGAGTTTGTATGTACTTGTAAAGGCTACATATGTACGTAACATATGGGCGGTGATTAATTGCTGTTAAGTCTATTTTATATGCAACTCTTGAAGGCGATGCATCTCACAGATGGCGCCACAAAAGTCAACGACTCATTCCTCCGTCTGTCTACCGTTCAGATCACGAGTTCATTTGTTTATCTATCGATTAATTGATTCGTGATCGCCTGTTGTCTCATTGAAAGGATGGCACCTCACGTAAAACGCAAACTTGTTGAATGCAGACACCTATAAACACCTTTTTATCTGCCAGGTAAGGCAGGCTGAAAGCAAGGTTGAAGTCGTTAAAAGCTGGAAATCACTCGATTTGTTTTGCTATTAAGACCCCTAATTTCAATAAGGCATTTATAATGAGATGGCGACATATTTTATACGGAGTATGATGGCTTTAAATTTTAAACTTAGCTACATTCTGAAATTTACTAAATAAATTTGGGCTCAAAACCGAACTAGTCGCGTCAATTTTGCTTGAACGCCAATGCAATTGAATGGCCTTTACTTGTTATTTAAGCGCTAACGAAATGCTGAGTTTACGATTAAGATTCAGCAACTTTTGCTACGAATAAGCTTTCGCTGATCTGGTTGTTTCAAATTCCCGGAACACAGATTTAATACTCCGAAGCAAAGCATGACTAAGCTCACAGGACATAAATATAAATGTAGGCTACCTTTGAGTACATCCGGGTCCCATTAAAGGTCTATTTATGGCAGAATATGCGCCCTAAATAAAATCCATTCCGTCCACAAACTCTAGAAAGGTGGTAATCGGCCAAAACTCGCGCCCTATTTAACTTTCGCCTGCATTTATGGCCAGGAAGTTCTGAGATACCGATGACTCGCTTTGGCCGACCGTGGATGCATTGCGATCAGGTTAGACTGTATAGCCTACATGCACGTGCTTTGAACGCCAAACTCCAGACTGCTTAGTCTAGAACGCTTACAGTTCTTGCGCGATATCAATTAATGGATGTGCTGATGTATATTTTGGCTTTCAACGATGACTCGGCAAACGCGTGCCGAGTCTGTTTACATGTGTTGAACTGACGAGAAAAGCATTCCTTCTCGAATTTTCCGCCGCCATGTTGTTTAGTGACGTAGATTTTGAAAGTATGGGGCGCCGTGCGTCCAACAGTTGAACACAGACATTTTTAAATCAGGCAGCCAGGAATTAATTATTTCAATGAAATAATTATGATAATTTCTAATTATGATAATTTCAATCAACTACATATAATGGTTATTTTGACAGATACGATGTCCCTGAAGACAATGAAAACATTTTCTAGGATGATAATATATAGTATTCAAAGTTGCACTTAAAACTCGTCTATTTAGACTGTATTATGATTAACTTAGTTCATGTCACCCGCTTTCGTGCAAGACTAGTTTTTTAAGCGCGCTATAAATGCTAGCTTACTTACTTACTTACTATATTGTATTGCAACATCTTATCGATTTTCCTAGACTCCAACAAATATATCGCTTCTACAGCTACACTTTAAAAGGCGTTATATAAGTATTCAGAGACTAATTACATGCATTTACTTTACAGAGAGACGTAAGCTTACAGCAGAACTAATTCTGACAACAAATTTTCTGATAATAGGTCAAAATCTACAGCCTCGCAATTAGCGTAGCCATTTACGGTAAGCAAAAATCAGACAAAAGTGTATCTCTGTAGACTACAACTACTAATGCTTAACAAATAAATTGGCACATTCTGACTACACAAATGTCTGCTTCTGTCAGGTATGTCTTTAAATTTGTAGACCATAAACTTTAGGTGGAGGATCAAATCATTGTTATCGGTGCTTGAATTTAAGGAATAGGGCTATTCATGCCCGCGGGTCCCTGTAAAACCCAAGGCGAACCCCAGGGCATGCGTCTGTTTTCAAGGGTACGATTCTGCCATGAGGTAGGTGTAAAGTTTTATACATTTAGCAGATCACGTGGGATGTGGATCTCTCGCTCATTGGCCACAGTATTGGTGTCTGATATATCTGAACACTGAACTTCTGAGTATAGGTATATACGGATGACTCATGCCAGCCGCGAATCGAAATTCCAAACGAGATTGGTAACACATTATCGCCCACCATTGGTACGTGCTTTCAGGTTCACGTATACGGTTTTCAACGCAGAACATGGCGTCATGCCGGAAGACTGAGCAGGCGATAGCAGGGAGCTGTACACAGCATGCAACTGAGTCTGAAAGCTCACATCTGTTGGTCTTAATTATTTCCTATTGATAACACATGGGTGCAGACGCTGTTGGTACTATCACGGACGATACGTACGCTAATTTACGCCTTTGCTCGTGGACTGATATAACTCACGTTCTCGGTTCTGAGTAAACAACTTTTGCATTTACGTTGGCCGTTTAAATTGATGTTGGTTTTACTCATCTTCTTGCGTATCTCTGTTTGCACAATTCTAATGAAAATATGCTTACGCAGTACGAATATTTCTACGCTATGTCGACGGGTTTAAACCAAGCCTTTAGGAAGCGGTAACACGCTTGGTCAGTGATCATGCGGTTGCGGATTTGACTGCGTGTAACGACCCTGGGGAAGTTGTTTGCGCACACCGTGCCTCTGTCACCAAGCAGTAGAATTTGGTATCAGCATAAGCTGGGAAGTAAAGGCAAGTCCCGCGATGTAGGCCCTCTGTCCAGAACCTTGAGATTCGTCCATAGCCGGCTCAAGGGCCTGAAGAAAAGGAAATGAGAGTCTTCCATACTATCACTTGGGGATATAGGAGACTTTACTTTTATAGGAAGCGCACATGGAGCTTATTTTGAAATTCTGTTAACACAGGCGGATCCGGGATTTAAAGTTAGGGAGGAGAGGAGTGATGGTGTGCTCTGGAGCATAATGGGAAAAACAGTTGAGAAAATATGCCGCCAAGTACATGGTGATGAATCTTACCACCACCACCACCACCACCACCACCACCACAACAACAACAACAACAATCATCATTATTATCAGCAACAACATCAGCATCATCAATATTATCATCAGCAGCAGCCGCATTTTCATGACTAATGACTACTAGGTCACGCATCCTTTTGAATCAGAGAAGCGTGCTAAGTATAGTCAGGCGCCAGGTGGCGTTGCGGTTAGACTCGTCTGAAAGTTCAGAGGAGGAGTCAGTGCGTGGTGGCGTCTTCAGCTGTTCCCCAAACCAGAACTTGAGCATTAGAGAGCATATTTCATTCGTCTGGAAGAGCGGCTTGGAATGCACGACGGCCCATGACGCCCTTCCGACGAGACTCAGCTACAGAAATGTAAAAAAACCTGCCTGCGAAGAGATACACGGAGTAATTATCATGTCTGGAGTCAGGTAGGAGCGGGAGAGGTGCCCGTGCTGTCAGGCATTCCAGTTTAGATTTAACCAAGAATTTTCCTTTAGGAACCATCACGTTTACTGAACCCTATGTTACTCAACAAAGGGAGAGCATTATAAATTGTAGTTGTGTTGTACTCCTTTTCATTGTATTGTCTTGTATTGTATTGTAGTGTGTTTCATTGTCTTGTATTGTATTGTATTGTCTTGTATTGTATTGTCTTGTATTATGTTGTATTGTCTTGTATCGTCTTGTATTGGATTGTATTGTCTTGTATTGTATTGTCTTATATTGGATTGTATTGGATTGTATTATATTGTATTGTGTTGTATTGTCTTGTATAGTATTGTATTGTCTTGTATTATATTATATTGTGTTGTATTGTGTTGTATTGTATTGTCTTGTCTTGTATTGGATTGCATTGGATTGTATTGCATTGCATTGAATTGTCCTCAATTGTTTTCGTAAAAGCGTGAACTCGAAAATGTCTAAAGGGCCACTTACAAGCTAAGCGCAGGGCACCAGCTTATTCAATAGCGCTGCGTCAAGTCAGAGGGGTTGCATTTTATGGTGAGAGAAATTAAAGGGACGGCGGCAGATTGGCTGGATCAAGACAAGATTTTTTTGAAGAGGCAGGACTTCGTTTTTGGGTGGAGAGCTGGCTGGATCAAGACAAGATTTTTTTGAAGAGACAGGACTTCGTTTTTGGGTGGAGAGCCCGAGGAGTGATAGATAAAGGGGCTTAAGACAACTGATATTGGCTGAACGCATCAAGTGATGGCCGAAGGGAGAGTGTGCATGTTACTTTGTTTTATTGTTAGGTGGTTTGCTATAGAAATGTACAGAGCACTACTTTCTGGGAAAGGCTGAGGCTTCGAAGAGCTTGACGCAAGATGGAGCTACATATATAGGAAAAGAAGGAGAGCGGTCACTTTAAGCCAACCCCGGAAGGCGGCCATTGATAGGCGCTCGACTTGTATGTAGGTCACGTTAGCCAACGAATAGAGCACTAGGTTTGCATATAGGTCACGTTAACCGATTGAATAGAGCGTTGGCTTGCATGTAGGTCACGTTAGCCAATTGGTTACAGCGCTGGGCTTGTATGTAGGTCACGGTAGCCGACGAATAGAGCGTTAGGCTTATACGTAGGTCACGGTAGCCGATTAAATAGAGCTCTCGACTTGCATGTAGGTCACGGTAGCCGATTGGTTAGAGTGCTCGACTTGTATATAGGTCACTGTAGCCGATTGGTTAGAGCGCTGTATGTAGGTCACGGTAGCCGACGAATAAAGCGCTCGGGTTGCATGTAGGTCACGGTAACCGATTGCATAGAGCGCTTGGCTTCTAAGTGGGTCACGGTAGCCGACTGAATACAGCACTCGGCGTGTAACGTGGAGAATACGGGTTCGATTGAGACAGTTACTGTGTAGGGACCTTGAGCAAGTCTTTCACTCACAGTTGCTCAGCGCCATCGACTGATGCTTTGCCATTATTTAGTGGTGCTTAATAAATGCAGGAAAAGCAGTCATAGAATGGTCCATAATCGGATGCAGGAAAGGACAGCTTGAAAAGTTCCGTTTCCAGTTTGGAGCTGACTCCAGATGATGTGGTATTCCATCCACGGTCACCTGTTCAAGCACTAATCAGACTCGATTTGTCTACTTCCCTGCGCCGCCCAGCTTCCTGTAAACAAAAACTGCTGAGAGACCCGACGTGGGAGCCAACGCCCCGATATGATGTCAACAACACATTCGAAAGTTTATCGCGCATGCGCATGGGGTCGAAATGCAAGATAATCAATTCGTAAACTCGAAATGTCTAAAGCTCTACTTAAAGGCTAAGCGCAAGGCATCAGCTTATTCACGAGCGCTGCGTCAAATCAGTGGGGTTGTTCAAAGGTGCCTTGTCAAGAACCAAGTCCGGTTTCCAGAAGACGAAAGAGAGTTAGGGAGAGGGAGAGAGACTGAGACAGACACACACAGAGAGACAGAGAGAGAGAAAGAGAGAGGGGAAGGGGAGAGGAGGTTAGGGTGGGTTGTGTTTATGCTATCATAGCTGATAGCTTTCCATAGTTAACCTAAGGGTTCCAACGGCAACAGACGTCGGGGTTGCTGGCCTGTGTAGGAGGACAGAGGGTTAACATGAACCCACACGATGCTGGATAAGTTTAATGCTAAATGTATGGTGTGGTATCTAATCGGAACCTTTGCAATGACTGACACCTTATCAGTGTTGATACAACCTTATCAGCTATCAGACCCAGCTGAGTCATTTCGTTAGCCAATCTCTTAATTGTGCCTAGTCATAGCAATGTTCAGCTGATCTAAAATAGGGCCTAACTTATATTGAAAATATAAGAAAAGAATTTATTAAATTTTGAGGAAGCTTTGTTTAACAATGGATGACAGGCAAATGTTTTTTCTGATAACTTTACTTCCTAACCACTGCCTTCACCAGTTACTTCCAGCTAAGCCCTCTCACGGTTTCAACTTGCGGGAGAGGGGACATAATTTTGAATTGCCGAACTTTCACACATTGCTCCATAAAAGATCCTTTGTCGTTCGATCACTGTAAAAATACAGAAAACTGTAACTTTTTCAGTCGATCAATATATCAATTCCAATCAATTCAACCCCAAAAGTTGTGGATCTGTATTCTGAACTAATTAACCATAATTTTTTATTAAGTTGTCATTTAGACCCTATTTTACATTGTTCGTGTCATTTATTATATTGCTGTGTGCCACGTTATTGTAAAGTGTGGGTGTTTGACTCATGCTAATAAAAGAATACTTAATACTTACATGTTAAGCAAGTAAATAAGTACGTAGCTTTTTATAAGTTCAGGCTGCATTATACAAAGTAGACAGTTGGTGTGGTTAAGAGGAGAAGTCCAAAACGGCCGATCTATTGCAGCTACTTTGAGCGCTTTCGACAATCAAAACTGAAAACACTTCTCTTCCGCATATCCTATTCCGATTCCTCTTCTTCCCCTTATCTATCGTGCAGATCCAATTCCAAACACCACCCACCGTGGCTGCCTGCCTGCCTGCCTGCCTGCCTGCCTGCCTGCCTGCCTGCCTGCCTGCCTGCCTGCCTGCCTGCCTGCCTGCCTGCCTGCCTGCCTGCCTGCCTGCCTGCCTGCCTGCCTGCCTGCCTGCCTGCCTGCCTGCCTGCCTGCCTGCCTGCCTGCCTGCCTGCCACTCGGATCCTAAGAACCTAACCCATCCTAACCTGGAGCCGAACCCTTCCTGCCTATCCTAACCTGGAGCTGAACCCTTCCTGCCTATCCTAACCTGGAGCCGAACCCTTCCTGCCTATCCTAACCTGGAGCTGAACCCTTCCTGCCTATCCTAACCTGGAGCCGAACCCTTCCTGCCTATCCTAACCTGGAGCCGAACCCTTCCTGCCTATCCTAACCTGGAGCCGAACCCTTCCTGCCTATCCTAACCTGGAGCCGAACCCTTCCTGCCTATCCTAACCTGGAGCTGAACCCTTCCTGCCTATCCTAACCTGGAGCCGAACCCTTCCTGCCTATCCTAACCTGGAGCCGAACCCTTCCTGCCTATCCTAACCTGGAGCCGAACCCTTCCTGCCTATCCTAACCTGGAGCCGAACCCTTCCTGCCTATCCTAACCTGGAGCCGAACCCTTCCTGCCTATCCTAACCTGGATCCGAACCCTTCCTGCCTATCCTAACCTGGAGCCGAACCCTTCCTGCCTATCCTAACCTGGAGCCGAACCCTTCCTGCCTATCCTAACCTGGAGCCGAACCCTTCCTGCCTATCCTAACCTGGAGCCGAACCCTTCCTGCCTATCCTAACCTGGAGCCGAACCCTTCCTGCCTATCCTAACCTGGAGCCGAACCCTTCCTGCCTATCCTAACCTGGAGCCGAACCCTTCCTGCCTATCCTAACCTGGAGTCGAACCCTTCCTGCCTATCGATTTTTATTTTGACTGAGAGCCTGTGAATAAGCTAGTTCCCGCGACTTAGCTTTCGTTGGGCGCTGTAGAAATCTCGAGTTTACGATTACGAAGAACGGTAAATTTGTTAGTAGCCGATTGATGATCGCAAAGATGATTAGTTAAAAGTATTATGTCCCAGATAAGAAGAATTTTGCCGACAGTTCTTGGCCATTGGGTTTCTGGAATATCGATTGTTCAAATCTGTCCGGTTATGGGTGAAGCATGAAAATACAGGACAACTCGTTTATTATTATTATGCAATTAGTATGCAAAATGGCAAGTGGTCGCTCCAGCAGACACTACGCCGTGAACGACATCATCTTTATTATTATTATTATTATTATTATTATTAGTTTAACTAATTAACGCATAATTTTATTGTAGCTCTGTCCGCAATCGCTAGATGTCCAGCTGAGAGCGTGGGAGCGATGCTTGGGGCCAAAGATACGGTTCATGGTAATCGTAATCCCGAGATTTCTACAGCGCCCAACGAAAACCACGTTACGGTGACCAGCTTATTCACAGGCGCTCAATCAAAACAAAATCAATAGGCAAAAGTGTTCGGTTCCAGGTCAAGATCCAAAAGTCAGGCAGAGAGAGAGAAACACAGAGAGAGAGAGAGAGAGAGAGAGAGAGAGAGGGGGGGAGAGGGAGAGAGAGAGAGAGTGAGAGAGAGAGAGAGGAGAGAGCGTGGCAGCTACGGTGAGTGATGTTTGGGATTGGAGAGAAAAGAGGGATAAGAGAAAGAAGGGGTGTCAGGGTACGATCTGCGAAAGAGGATTGTTTTGAGTTTTGAGTGAAAGGCCGATGCAGAATTGCAAGCGGTGGATCATAGATGAGACTGTATGATGGGTCAAATAACTGTCGCAGTTCTGGGACAGTTTACTCCAGAGTGATGGGGCATACTATGGCGATGGAGCGATTACCAAATATTACGAATGAGGTGAGGGCGGAGAAGTGTTAGGGCAGAAGAGGAGCGGGTTGAGCGGAGTGGTTGGATTGTATATAACTCACACATATAGCAGGGTTGAAAGGATTGAAGTGTGCTGTAGGTCAGTGGTAGGACTTTGTATTCGAAGAAAGAAGATAGGCCTCGTGGAAGAGGAGTGGTTTATGTTTTAAGTGAAAGACCTGCGCCGAGATTGCAAGGAGTGAAGTGTTGGTAGAATGGGTCAGGAAATGGTTGTAATTCTGGCAGGAGTTTATTCTAGAGGGATGGAGCTATTGAGCGGTTTGCAAATTTAATATGAGCTGACGGGAGGGCGGACCGGAGTGGGTGGATTGTAAACAACTGACGCAGAGAACTGTTGGAAGTTCAATGTTGTATTTCTAATGCACTTTAATCTTAAAACCGAAACCCTCGTAAGCGGTAATTCTCACAAAGATTTTAGCAAAGATCTTACAATAAGATCTTTGATTTTAGTATATTATATACAACACTAGCGATTAAATTTTAATTCGATCAGCGATGTAGTTAGTCGATGGAACCGCTTAAGCATGAGCTATTTTTAGCATCTGACGTTTATTTTAAGATCATGTTTCGTTGAGAAATATGGCACCACTCGACTGAAAATTTACTTGTTTTCGTTTTACTTAATCGAAATTGTTTAATTAGGACATTCTAAAAATGTTCGTCTCCGAGACGAGCATTTTGAACCCATCCGCAATCCGTATTCGAATTTCTAGTCTGGAAGGGGTTGATACGCTGGTCGAGGTGACCCCCGACACAGCCGTCGACAAGCTGAAGATAGCGGCCGTGTCACAGATCCACGACCAACGAGAGGGTTATAAGTTGTCCCTCTACTACCGACTGCTCCACGTCCCCTCTGGCCAGACCTTGAATGAGGAGAACACAGTACTTCAGGCTGGAATCAAAGATAACGGTAATCGGAAATTGCGTCTTAGCCATTAATAAGTAAGCAAGTAACCTTTGTTTGTATCTGTCTGAAGTAAAGTGTACGTTCCCTTGTAACTAGTGGAAGCGCTTATTTACTGCTCTTCGGCCTTGAACTGGGAATGGGCGAATTACAGTGTTCTAATACAATGTTCAGTGTTGGGCACTCGGGCCTTTTGCCAGTTCTTTGATGTCATTCAGGTCTAAACGCAAGACACTTCTCTTCCAACTTGCTTACCCACCGTAGCCTAACTTCTGGTTTCTCAGACCTTTTGGAATTAGACCCGGCTTCTCTAACAGTCTATGATTTTTGACTGATTTTGACTGATGCCTTGGCAGTATGATAACGGTGCTATAGAAGTTTTGCCTTTTAAGTTCGTAATAATTGAGTGCAGTTTATAAGGTGATTTTCGTGACTTGGGTGTTTGAGTGTGGAAATATTTTGTTATTCGCTGCGAGTTGTTGGAAAACTCAGTCACTGCTGAAGTTCTTAACACAGATATTTTGAAGGGGATTTGATAATTTGGTATTTGCAGATGAGCTCTTACTGCTGAAAAAGCGTGTTACACCGACGGCTCTTCCACTTTCAAGTTCTGCGCAGGTGAGGATGGATTGTTTTTCGAGTGGTAAGGTCACGTAGCATAGATGAGCGTTTATATAGCACCAGTTTGAGTTTATCAAAGTACCTATACAAACTGTACAACTTACGCACAAGTTGTAAAATCTTGGGAATGAAATTCTGACAGTGTTACTGGGCAACTACTGGTTGTCCCTCTGGCCTCTACCTCTGCAGTGGAACGCTTAGCCATGGTTGACCCTTCACTCTGGAACAGACTTGAAACGTGAGCTCCTTGCGCTTTCTCTGCCTGTATTTTGCCAATGATTGAACGCCATTCCATTTGATCACGGTCTTGTGTTTTAAGGTCAGGTGTTCCTCTGTGTAGTTTTCTTGATGAGATGCTGTATGAATCTACAATTATGATTACAATTATGGTAATATATAATGTGCTGTCTTGTATTGTAATACATTTATGAAACTGAAAATTTGGTGTTTTGTGTTGTCTTATTGCGGAGAGCTGCTACTTCTGCAGTGAATCTAGTTATATTACAGATTTCCCTGTTGTTGTTGTGGTGGTGCTGGTGGTGGTGGTGCCGGTGGTGGATGATGATGAAGATGATAGTGATGCCGATGAAGAGAAGGAGGAAGAGGAGGAGGAATGGTGAAGATGAAGATGTGGAAGTGGAAGAGGAGGAGGCGAAATATGATGAGGACGATGATATCGCTGGTGGTAGTGTGATAACAATGTAAAGGAAGATGAGGTTGACTTTGACGATGATATCTTACCACTTCTTTTGTGCAAAATTATGACTTTGGTGACTTCATTGTGTTCAGAAAGATCAGAGTGAAAAGCCGCCATCTGCTGATGATATTGAGAGTGCAACGGCCGGTGTTGCACCTCGCCATAACAACTGTCAAAATGCTAAAGCCACCAGCCCTGTTGAAGTAAGCACCCTCGTTTCCCTCATGATACCCTAGGGAATCCAACCGTGCTAGGATAGGTTAAGCTAAACTTAGGTAAGATAAACATAGGTAAGATAAAGGATGGTCAAATAAGATAGACAAAGGTAAGGGATATACAGATAAGGTAAATTATGGTAAGGTAACGCATGGTAAACTAAAGGTGAGATGACCAATGGTGAGCTAAGGTACTTGAAATGAAGGTAGTGTAAGGTAAGGTAAAGTAGGAGAAAGGTAAGGTAAACAAAGTTAATTGAATTAAGGTGAAGTAGGGCCAAGGTAAGGCCAACTAAAGTAATTGAAATTAAGGTAATTTAACTTAAGGCAGTGTATTATATTCTAGGGTATACTAAGGTAAGGTAAGGTAAGTAAAATACAGTAAGATAAGAGCAAAAAGCAGTTGACTACCATCTTACATGACAGGAAATCTGTATTGAATTATGCTACATTATGTTAAATAAAGGGCATAAATGGATTTGTTAAGGTGACTGAATTGCCGTTGGTGCATTTGATTTCTTTCATTTTCTGAGCGTCTGTCGTGTCTTAATTCAGTTTCAGAAGGAACTGAGGAAGATTCTTGTCTCGCTGATCGACATCGCACAGAAGCTTCTCTGCCTCAATCCAGACTCAGTACCAGACGCAGCGAGTGAGTAAACTACAGAATATTCATGCCTTTCTCTGTCAAGTGAATTTTAAATTCATGTTTTTCCTTACCATACATTACCTTACCACACCTTATCTTATTCATTCATTCATTCATGCCGAGCAATCATATAGTGCCCTTCAAGTTATTTACCCAGAGGCTCACTCAGCCAAGCTCCATGGAAAGAGAACAGTTTCATCTGTTGGTGAAAGGTATGTATGGATGTATGTATCACTAAATTTGCAAAGCGCCTTTTAAGTATCACAAAGGCGCTGCAGCACGGCTACCTAACGGTAGGTGTAGCCATCATCCCTAGCCAGAAGATGGAGGCCATTCTACATAGAGGGCTCAACCACTGAAAAGGAATGACGTTGTATTGTTGACGTACTTGCAAAGGAACAGCAATTTCACTTATCATAAACTGACCTCACCTACCTCACTCACGGACTGACTTTGATAAATATTTTTAAAAGTCCTCCAAAAGGAGTGCTTCTTCCACCGTTTTCTCGCTGCCCTCGTGGAATTTCCATTGCCTTTCAGCTGGAATGTTTTTAAAACTGGTTCATCTGTGTTTTTGTAGAGTTCTTGCCGTCTGATAGAAAAAAAGGTTCAGCGAGAGAAAAGTCGCCTCCAGTCTGTGAGAAAGCCCTCAAGGTGTTGATGAGTATGGGATTTGAGAAGAATCGAGCAATAAAGGCACTTCGAATCAACAAGTAAGAATTCTTCTTCAGATTCTGATATCTGTAAGACTATTGAAATTTATTCTTATTATTATTATAATTGTTATTCTGTCCCTTTGTGTAAAAATGATCCTTGGAAAAAATAGATTATGAATGGAAGGAATAGTTCTATTGTTATTATTGTTGTTATTTATGTTTTGGAATAGTTCTTTTGTTGTTATTGTTGTTATTTATGTTATTTATGATCTGCCAGGAATGAAAATTAGGTAAGAAGTAGAAAATGATTAATCTCTGAAAAATCAGGCCTCGTCCCAATAGTTTCTTATTATTGTTATTGCTATTGTTATTGTTATGATTATTGTTATGATTATCATTATGATTATCATTATTATTTATTGTTATTGTTAACGTTATTATTAATTATATTTATATCAATATTATTTTAGTGATATTTATGATTATTATTATTAACAACATTGTAATGGTCATTATAATATTTTTAGATACTCTAATTTTTAGAATACCCAATAAAATCAATGTAAAAGGAGGAAATTGCCAAAGTATTTTATGCTGTTATTATTATATTGTCAGCACTTTAGTCAGTTACTTGCTTAGCTGTACTGAAAAGCATCTTTCAGTTCAGTTTTGTTGAAAATTAAAAAAGAGGTTGACAGATTTTTTGAATAAACGTGGATTTTAACAACATTTCTGCAGGATGTCCGAGACGAACGCGATACAGTGGCTGATCGACAATCCGTCCGAGGAAACGACGGCTGCGGAGGCTGAGCCACCTGTTGCCATGGAAACACAAGTCCCAGACGAGGCTGCAAAAGAAAGGAGTGCCGAGGAAAGCAAACAGGTGGATTATTGGTTGACTGTTTTAATGTTTGTGTGCATGAATAATTTTTCTTTTTTGACAAGTCGTGCTTCTTAAGGAAAGATTTTCGTCATGCTAACGTGATCTAAGTGTTCCATCATTTTGAACTGCCAGCCTTATGACAACTCTGTGTCTTTCCATCCTAGTCACATATATATCGGGCAACACATCATGCCGCTATCACAGTTAAGTTTAAGGTTTTGGTGTTTGGCAAATCATATCGCAAATCATATCGTACAGATGGCTAAAAACTTAGAACATTGTAGTCTTTCGCTGCCTATATTCCACCAAAATCTTAAAACTATCATGAAATCTAATCTAATCTGTTCTGATAACTTCTATACCGCCGCTATCATAATGCCCAAGGCATCGATTGTTGGACACTTCAAGTGAAATTGTAATAGAAATCCTTAGTCCATTGCAGAAGACAAGTTGAAATGTTCTTGCTATGCCTCGAGTGCACAATGTGCTTGGCAGCAGAGGTTTCTGTCGCTGGTCCTTGGTTCTAGAATGCACTTACAGAGTTTGTTCGTTCTGCTGTGTCCTTGGTATCTTTCTGTTCTCGACTTAAGACGTTTCCGTCTCCACCTGCTTATCCTCCTTAGACTGTCTTTCTGTCTCATAGCATTGATCATTGGAATTGACCTGATTGTGATTGTGATTGTGATTGTGATTGTGTTGTTGATTGATGCCTAGTGCTTTGTTTTAATGGCGCTGTAGAAGTTCTATGATTAGATCAGATTAGAATTAGTAATCATCTGGAACGGCTACATCTCGTGAAGTTCAGGCTTGGAAAATGTTTATTATTATTATTATTATTTTTATTTTTATGATAATGACGATGATGATTGTTATTAATATTACTATTCTAATTATTATTATTATTATGATGATGATGATATGATGATTATTATTATTATTTTTATTTTTATTATTGTGATCCCTCAGAGATGCAGTAGGTCATTATGATTTGGGTTTGTTTGGCACATGCTGAGCAGAGTTCTAGAAATGATACCGTAATTGTTATTGTAACCTCAAAAATTTCTACTCAGAAGCTAAGTGCAGGACGCCAGCTTTTTCACGAGCACTTCTTATGTAAATGTTTATAAATAAATGATTGTCAATATTATGTTACAGTTTGTGTTTTTGCAACCAGTGTCTGCGTGGCAGGGTAATACATGACGAGCTTTTGTAATTGTTAGCGTTAATGAGTTATGTGAGGTATGCAGCAGAGAAACATTGTATTGCCTTTGGCATCCTAGCTGGATAGTGATTTTTTGTTCGATGATATAATAGGAGTTACTCTTTGCTCACTGAAGTGCAAATGCTGTAAAAAATGCTTTGAAATTTATGTCTTTTGATGTTCTTGGCTTTGCCAGTGGATTCACGTTTAATTGCAATTTAGTTCATAAATTGCATTTTTGTGTTTATTTTTCGTTGATTTTTTCAATGGAACTGTAGGATTTTTACCGTTTCGTGGTGTTAAGTTTTTGGAAATGAACGTGGCTCATGTTTTATTCGTTGTGATGTTTAGAAATAATGCTTTGAGGTTGCGTTAGTATTTTATTTTTTTAATTGCTTTGGGAGAAGAATAAATTGTCTCTATTATGTTTTAGAAGTTGTGTAGGAGATTTTATCTCTTTTATCTCTGTGATTTAGAATTTTTTGGAGAAGACTTTGTTCTCTTGATTTTTAAAAGGTTGTTTAGAGGAACATTTTTTCTCTTTTTATATTTAAGAGGTTGTTCAGTAGAAGATTTTGCTCTTTTGTTTGTTTAAGAACTTTTATGTTTACGGAATTGCTTTTTTGGAGAAGATTTTTCTTTTTATGTTTTTTCATTTTTATTTTTTTAAATCGTTCCGTGTTTTAGATTTTGCTTAGGAGAATTTTAGAATACCCATTTTGGTAAGAATCTTTGAGAATATGTTGTTTTGACCGTGACAATTTTAAATTTCTTTTTCAGTATCTCAAGAACCAGCTTTTCGAGCTGGCGAAGTTGTCCGGTCCCGCGAAGGTGAAGCAAATGCTTCTGGCATTTCAGAGTAACCGACGACTCGAATTCAAACCAGACCCAACTGTAAGTACATTGAACATTCTCATAACATGCCCCATTATAAGACGAATTCTGTTAAGCATCCTTATAACATGTTCCATTATTAGACGAATTTTGTTAAGCATCCTTATAGCACGTTTTGTTATAAGATGAATTCTGTTAAGTATCCTTATAACATGCTCCGTTATAAGGCGAATTCTGTTTTAACATTATCAGGTATATGAATTCCAAATTTCCGTCACCCTCAGAAATCGACCTTGTTTACAGCATTATGTGGCTTTAACCTTGATGTCTGCTCTTGATTTTTGGCCTCAGCTTCATGGCCTCTGGCCCCATACTGATGATTTATGGCATTGGATCTTGAAGCTGCAGTTGGACCTGCATGTCTACATGTATGCATACATGCTCATTTATACCAGTATATACATACGTAGATGCATATGAACTGTGTGCATACATACATACATGCATATGTACATATGCACATGCATACTTGCATGCCTTTCAGATGAACTTATTGTGTTTATTGTATTTGACTTATTGTTGTAATTGTAATTGTATTTGTAATTTAAGATTTATAAAACGCCTCTTAGAGAATAAACTCAACAGAGGTGCTACATTTGTTATTATTCTTAATGAACTCTAACGTCATTTAGGCTAGTGGAAAGTTAAAGTACTTTGATGTTCAGGTACTTAAGTACTTTGATGTTCAGGTACTTACTGACCCAGTATGGCCTAGATTAGATTTGATTAGAATAGATGAGGTCTTAGTGGACTGATCTTCTGGATATCGACCTGAATGCGGATTAAATCTGAAGCGCCATCGGTTGGTGCCTTGTGGATTAAACACCGGCGCTCTAGAAGTTTTTAATTAATAATAATAATAATTAGGTTAGATTAGATTGGCTACATTTTATATTAAAACTAACAATTTACACATAGCATGTCCAGTTTTTATCCCAGTTTTTAGGCAGTTCGCCTTTGTCTTAGTTTTGTTTTTTCATCATTTTAGGCAATGCAAAACCTCTTGGAGATGGGATTCGAAGAGGATGATGTCATCGATGCTTTGAGAAACCATGGCAACCGTCAGGAGGAAGCTGTAAGAATTACTGCTTAGAGTTTCAGTTTCGTCGTTTTACTCCACGCTGTATTAAATTGCGATGTGTTAGTTTCTCCAGAATCTACTTACGATGCTGTCTTTTTAGGGACCATGTTAAGGTTAAGTATGTGGCAGCCAAAGAGTATTTAGGATTAACTAAAAATGAGAAATCATCTGGAAACCAAGTCAGATATCTCGGGTATCTTGAAAAGTCACTGCTGGTGGGCTTTTGCGCGCACGTAGAACCCGGCCTTTGGAGGCCCATCCGGGGTTGAAAGTCAACAGCATCTTCTGACTTACACCAGAGTTGCATTTTATCAGATTTTCATTTAGTTGGACCGGACTGCGATTCTGTTTTGGAGTTGCCTCAGCTGATGCCTGAAGCGTTATTACACTGGCACTGTGGAAGTTCTAAGATTAGATTAGAATAGAATTCACCAGATTAACTGCCTTGTAGCTTGAAGCTGTGAATTTCAAAGAACGATTTCATTCACCGGAAGAACATAAATTAGAAATTTTGTTGCAGTGCGAGTGGCTGTTGTCTCGCGGGGACAGTCCACCCTCAGAACCCGAGGTCAGCGAAGGACTGGACGTCAATGGGGCGGTTTATAGGGCGATTTTGTCAAATCATGTCATTCAGCTTGCCTTGTCAAACCCAAAGACACTGATTGGTAAGAAAATATCGTCTGCTGTCAGTTGCCCTTGTGGTAAACTTATGAAACTCTCTTTCTCAGTCTTTCTTTTCATCCTTCGAACAGTGCCTGAAAATTCAGTATTTCTCATTGGCTTTCTAGCATCTGGTTGCCTTACTGTTTTTCACCTGGCGACTGACTACCCACTATATTAAACTGCAGTTTGTTGCTTTCTCTGGAACCTACTTACAGCACTGTCTTTTTAAGGACCATTTTAAGCTCAAGTATTTGGCATTACATGTGACCTTGCATGTGTGAAAAATCTTTGTAATAATAACAATAATAATAAAAAGTGCCTGTTTGATTTTCGTAAAAATAGAGATGGTTCAGTTATCATTTTTATTGATTGTTTCCATCGACAACATCATGAGGCGTAAGCTGGTGCCCTGTGCTAAGGTTTGAAGTAGCACTTTAGAAACTTTCAAGATTACAATTACAATTACATGCCTACACAGAGTTACTGACTTCAGGACTAGACCTGAGGTCAAAGGATCATTCAAAGGACTCCCACGCATGACCGCAACAATCCAAAGACAGCTCACATCTAGTGCTTGTACTCATTTTCTGACTAGCAAAAAAGGACGGAGGACTGAGTTAGCACCCTGTGGCACGGTATTCCACAAATGGTCACCCTTCCGAGTACTAACCTGACTCATTTTGCTCAACATATGCTTAACATATCTGGTAATAAATGGGGAGATGTTCCTTCAACGGCAGATAATCTCAAAATGCGTGAGGAAAAAATTTGTATGGTTGGGAGTAGTGTGAACCTGTCAGGCGGAATTTCTTCCCTCTCACCCTACAAATCACACCATTGTGGTGTGTACCAGTGAGTGGTAGACATCCCCTCTGCCTCTTCAACAAGTTGTGCCCACTTACATGATTCGGTGCCTTTGGGAGGTTCCAAAAAAGCGCTACATGAATTAATGGCCGCAGAGGCTTACAGTATGATGGTGTAAAATGTTTCAGCTCTGCTCCAGATTCTTGAGAACCCGAATACGATGCAGCACTGGCTTCAGGATGCGGAACTGAGTCCGATGCTTCTCCAGATCTCTCGCATCTATCACTCAGAGAAGTACAGTCAGTGAGATCCAACCACTCTGCCTTCTCAAGGTGTGGCCCCGCCTCGGTCTTTAAGTATCTGTAAAGAAGAGATTTGGTTTGTGTGTCAGTGTGTGTATTCGAAGATCTCTGTAGCATGTTTTAAGCGAGATACTCCTCAAAGGCGAAAATTGATTAAGGTTTGGTAAATTGACTGATGGTACTGAGTGTCTTGCCCTGCTAGTGTGCTCACTAATGGGTTAAAATTTGACCCAGTAATTGTTCTGGGTAAAGGGTTAAAATTTAACATGTTAATGGGTTTAAAGTTGACCTTGTTACTGATGTTGCTAGTGGGTTAAAAGGTTAAGTTAACCCAGTTATGGCTTTGGCTATTGGGTTGAAGTTTAACGCTGTTACTGCTGTGACTAAAGAGTGAAAATTTAACTGTTGGAGTGTGATTTATTCTTGTTACTACACTTGATGCAGTTTACCCCAAGTCAAATGTGACTAATTATGGTCGAATGTAAACCGTTACTGATGGCAAATAACTTTGAACTTAGTAACTTTTCAGATTGCAAATTTGGTCGTTTTTGCAATTTTCTTGTTGTGCTTTGATGACAATCTTTTATCAATATGAACTGTTTTGCGTCTGGGAAATAGGGTACTGCTAGATTCTGTAAAACGTTTTGTGCGCAGGACAAGACTTGTATGTAAACGTTGGTGATAGAAGATGAAGAATCTGGGTGTGGCCTGGTGAAAAAATGGGGGGTTAACAGGTCCTTCGTTTGTGTAAATATGTATTGCAATAGAGGTTTCATATAGATGTGTGTGTGTGTGTGTGTGTGTGTGTGTGTGCGCGCACGGTTGAGGTTTAGAAATACATGTGTATGTGTATGCGTGTGTCTGTGTGTACAGATGAATTTGTGTGTAGATGGTGTATACTATGCATGCCTGTATGTGTATGTATACTTGTGTGTGTATGTATGTATGTATGTTTGTGTTTGTATGTCGGTATGTATGTGTCTGTATGTGTGTATGTATGTTTGTGTGTGTGTTTACATATATATGTATGTAGTACATGTTTTAATATACACACAAGCAAAAGTGTATGTATGTGTGTATGCTCGCTACATTGGGTTACTTTATTTTATCGGTTTTTACACAAGGTAAAGTCAGGTAGGCTGAGTCTAGTCATTTGTTTATTGCGTTCTCAGTCTAGAAAAGCTCCTCGATCCTGGGGCAAAGGGTCATGCAGCCAAAGCGTAGATAAAGCAGTGGCAATGCTACAACCGGACAACGACTCCGGACACCAAATGTTCTGTTTTGCACGTTGCAATTGAAGTTGAACTATGTGCAGAACACCGAAATATCAGCCACAAATGTTTGCTATTCTTTCGGACATAATGTCGGCAAGGTTTGATCCAATTCCAAACACCACCCACCGTAGCGGTCTAATTGTCTGCCTGACCCTTGGATCTTGTCCTGGAACGGAACCCCTCTTGCCTGTCTATTTGTTTTGACTGAGCGCCTGTGAATAAGCTGGTTCCTGCGACTTAGTATTCTTTGGGCGCTGTGTAAATCTTGAGTTTACGATTACGATCTGTCGTTGACAGTAGGATTGGGTCAGTTGCAGTTGTAATTCAACTTGACAGAAATGGGGTAAGACGTATAGTCTGTAAACTGAAGGTGATGATGTATTTTTAGTGGGAGATGTTCGAAACCAGTTGCGGTGGTGATGTACATTCCCCCTCAACCCTGCAATCATGTCCTCATTGTACGTCATTTTCGGCTTGAAAACATGCGCGCGGATTGTTGCAAATCGCTCAGACTTAAATGAGAAGTGCAATGTAGGGCAGATCTATAACAAATCTTAAGTGGAAAACGTTCTAAATCACTTGCCGAGGGGAGGCGAATTCTCCCCACACCCTACAAATCATACGCCATGATTGTCAGTCATGCTCAGATGCAAAATATACCCGGTTCAATACAAACTGCAACGACTTGAAAGAGGATCCACGGTGGCTTTGCCTTGCCGGTATGCGATGTTGAAGTTTGACAGATGCGGTTTCTAACCGCGGCGCAGGCGGCTTGAACTCGACCCCAGATAGTGACGCACTCTGTCGATAAATATGGCGATTGAACAACAAAATTGGTTTGAAACTCGACCGCGGAGCACACGAACGACTCTGAACAAAAATATAAATTGCCCGAGTGACAAAATTTATAGGAATCAGCCAACGGACTGAATGCGGCCTTTAAACCAAACGCCCAGCGTGAATGGCGTCGGCGCAAAGAGAACGGGCGTCTCCCACTGCGTAGTACAATCAGGATTTCACCTACATTATGACTGTTATTACAAGCAATGTTGTTATTATTCGATGTTTGTTAATAAACGTACTTTTATTGTCAGTACTAGTATTTTACCAAAGGCGTCTAATGTTCTATAAATTATGCTGATATTCAAAGGTCTGATCTTTTTAGTGGCGTACCTGGCCGGTGGGTCCTGTCGTCCGGGCTCCCTGATTCCAAGACTGTTATTTAAACGTCGAATGCTGACTCGACTTTGGTGTGGCGATGAATACAAGTTTCATACAATTAAGAGTATCTTCCCGGCTGATTTCACCTATTCAGTTCCTGGCCTGTTTGTTTCAGCAAATGCGTTTGCTTCCGGGCTTTGCCTCGAGCCCAGCTGGGAAGCTTACGACACTCCTCAAGCCCCTATTCGTTAGGGGCTCTGCGTCTTCGGCGCTCGTTGTGTGAAACCTCTCAATTTTCATCAAGGTCCTGGACCTCTATTGTGCCTTACAGCATTCGTTGCAACAAAAGAGTAATTAGTAGTAAAAGTGTAACTATTGTTACATGTTTACAGTTTAAGTGTAAATGTCTGTCATGCTTTACGAATGCTCGGCGCAGTAAGGGTTTTCGATGCTTCAGCTGAGTCCAACCTTTAAGCTTCGGCTGTTTTTAATTTCTGACCCGTGTTTCAGCTGTGAACTGTTGGTCAAAGGTTTTGAATTGTACGTAGTTTATTAATAATAAATGGCGTCTTTATGTACATACGTGTGGGGATCGAATGTTCTCCCGGGTTCGACCCATACGCAGCGTTGCTTCATTCCTTTGCCCTGGGCTCTTCGCCAAGGACATCAGCCTAGTGACCCCATTCACAGAAACAGGTTATATAGGCCTATATATTTTTTTAGAAAACGAAGTGGTCGGCTGGTCTCGCGAGGGGCGATTGTAAAGGGGTTGACGATTTCTTGACGCAACGAAATCAATCATGTCCTGCGCGGACATATATAATTGAGTGTCTCGCGTCTGGGCGTCAGCGGATCAGGAGTTGACGAGCTTTGAAGGGAGCCTGGGGCGGGGAAGCGAAGGGTGACAAGGGCGGACTGGGTGAAAACGGATCCTCTTGCGAACGACAATATCGATTGGCTGAACCCTCTGCGTATGTGACTGTTTTCATACGCCGCGATCAAATAGTGACGAGAACTTGTCGAAAAAGACAATGTTAAATAAGGGGTTTTTGGGTAAAGGTTTTGGGGTCAGTTATAGGGGCAAATACGGATCTACAGGTTCGCAGATATGATCTAGTGAATGACTTCTGGTTGGCAT
This sequence comes from Norana najaformis, assembly GCA_964023275.1. Lineage (NCBI taxonomy): Eukaryota > Metazoa > Annelida > Clitellata > Crassiclitellata > Hormogastridae > Norana > Norana najaformis. The sequence continues at coordinate 24,547,527 of OZ029926.1, read as the reverse complement.
CCTGGAACTCAAGCCGGGGAGACAACTATGGTTGAAATCGTTAGTGATGGTGGTCATGGCGTATTCGACTGCCCTGTTAAGTTTAAGACTGGATGCTTGATCTTTAAGGTCCAGAGCATGGGCCTTCCAGCATATCTTAATACATGTCGTTCTGGTCGATTCTTGCGTTTCTCAGATAATGGTTTGTTGCAAGAATCTAGGTTCAGGACAATTGTAGGATCACGTGCCTTTAGCTGCTGTGCTCCTTGTAGTTGGAATCGTCCACCAAACTCGCTATCGTCTTTTCAATCACTGGTTAAGACTCTCTACCAATGAAGTGATTGTGAGCACTGGGGTTACGAGGTGGTGTTTAGGAGCTTTGGTAACTGCGCTGTAAAAGCATTTTGGATTGTTTGAAGACGTTTCATTTGAGATGAGTCGATGTTATAGAAGAGGGAGTTGCAGTAGTCACGTTTGGGGTGAACAATTCAGGTGGCTGTTGTGCAGGCAGTATTTATTGTCAAGCATGGGCGAAATCGGCGAAGGTCACGAATACGCATGGAGCAGGAGAGAGAACTAATTGATGTGGTCGGAAAGGTAAGGTTTTTGTCGAAGACGCCTGTAGTATTAAGCCTAAGTGGCAGATGGTAGAGATGGTACCTGTGAGCGAGGATGGTAAAACCATCATACGAATTCATCAACGCTTCACCTCTTGCAATTTCTGCGCAGGTTTTTCATTCAAACTGAAAACATTACTCTTCCACAAATCCTATCCTGATTCTTCCCCCTTATCTGACTTTCCGGTTCGATTCCAAACACCATCCACCATAGTCGTCTGACTGTCTCCCTGTCTGATTCTTGGATCTTGACCTGAAACCGAATCCTTCCTGCCTATCGATTTCGTTTTGACTGAGCGCCTGTGAATGAGCTGGTTCCCGCGGCTTAGCTTTCGTTGGGCGCTGTATAAATCGAGCTTACGATTACAATTACGATCATGTGGGAAGGGGTACAGAGCAGGGAGGGCGAAGATCAAAGTCGGTCTACAACGGAAGGGGTAGAAGATGTTAAACTTCTTACATCAGGCTTTTAAGGGGAGTAAATCGTCGGCTGTCATTAGGGTGACAGATGAGCTCCGATCGAAACCACCGTCTGGGTGGCAAATAAAACCTCCTCCCTCGAAAAATTGCGTAAGTCTTACTCAGAATAATATTCAACGTCGCCTCGGGGACTAAACGCCCCCTCGACGGCTCTTCTATTGTCTGCGTTGATGTTCGCCTTTCGTAGAATCAATTTCACAAGATGTTTGCCAGCGATTCTGCGCATTGAAAACATCTAATCTCCTATAAAAATGTATCGTCACATCCAGGTATGTAATTACTTTTCGTGTGTATACTTATGTGTGTTTTATAGGCTTAACCGTACGAGAGCGTGTTTTCAATTCCGCCTCGGCACACATAGGTAGGTGGGTCCCACACGAACAGTTCTTTGATTATGGGTCAAAGTATGAATTATGTTGACGCTCAGGTTAGAGCTTGGGTTTAGAATGGGGTCTGTATCTGCGTCCCCCTCTTGGGGTCGTATTGACCCTTCACAGAAAGTTTGGGTGACAGAAAATCTGGGCAAAAAGCCGTCTTTTAACCCCTAGCCTATTATATAGCTATTTGGTTAACGCATACGTTCAGGCGCCTCTGTGCGTGAGGATGCCGGTTCGCGTCCCGGTCTTGGCTTATTTCAGAGATTTTAATCTCTGGCTAGCACCTTTCGTGCACAGGGATCTTAAATGGAGTGGCACCCATTCGAACGGGCAGCGGTGATGAAGGATCTAACCCGATAAATTCATTGAAAACGTGCATGGTCGAAGCCATACGGTCGCTGTAGTAGTAGTAGTAGTAGTAGTAGTAGTAGTAGTAGTAGTAGTAGTAGTAGTAGTAGTAGTAGTAGTAGTAGTAGTAGTAGTAGTAGTAGTAGTAGTAGTAGTAGTAGTTTCAATGTTTAACGACATCTTATGGCATCAAAGGCCGTTGACGTCGCCCTCCTCCTTTATCCAGGCTTGGGACTGGCACTACCAGGCAGTGGCGGAGTTGGTCGCCATAGAAAACCGTGTACATGCATTTGACGCAGCGCTCGTAAATTAGCAGGTGCCCTGCTGTTAGCTTTAAGTAGCGCTTTAGAAATTTGGAGTTACGATTACATGTACATTTACCAGGAATACGGTGGACGGTGAGGGTCTGTCTGTCCGTCCGTTCGTCGTTACGTGCGTCGAAGGAGCAGAGGAGGAGAGGCGATAGTCGGTCACGCATCGTTGTCTGGCATTGAGACTGACACGCGTTCGAAGCCTGCCGTCTTGAAGAGACGTCTTATTGTTCGCTGTCATCCGTCGCTTCTTCGCAGAACAGAGAAGTCGTGTTTGCTTTATTACGACATTCGCTCAGCGTCTGTCTGATCTTCTGCATGTGTGGGTCGGGCGTGGGACAGATTGGGGAGGGGACCGGTAAACAAATCGTGCACGCTTTCGCAAATACCGTAAGACATGAAGATCTTCGCGCTGTGACGGGCATCGCATGGATGGTTGGCTGAAACGCATCGAACCCATCGGGCTTGGCAGTCGGAACACCAACGTTCCGGTATGCTGTAGTCAGGTACGGTAAGGTGAGGTACCGTAGGCATGTAAGGTCAGGTTCGGTTCCAGGTCAAGAGCCAAGGGTCAAGCAATAGACAGACAACCAGACAGTTACGGCGGATGGTGTTTAGAGTAGGAGAGAAGGATAAGTAAAAGTGGAAGAATCTGGATAGGAGATTCGCAAGCAACGTATGGTACAGGCAAGGTAAGGCTGGTATGTAAGATTTTGTCGGATGATGTTAGATTAGATATTATAAGGTAAAGTATTGCAAGGTCAGTAAGCTATGGTAAGATATATTAAGGCAAAGTAATGTAAGATACGTACGGTTGGGTAAGGTATGGTAACTGCTCGTTGATTACGCAACTCTACATCAAGTAGTAGACATCAGCTGTTCCCACCAGCTGTCCTCAGCCGTCCTCCTCATAGGTCCTCAGTTATCCTTAATCCCCCAAAAGATTTCCTCTGCACACCTCTGCTACGGTCTTGGTTGCGCTTAAACCGAAAGATGCGACAAACCCAGGGACCATATGATGCTGACGGGTTTCTTAAAGTCGTGTTTAGGGAAGTGGGTTACCTACCTACCTTTACCCTGACCGAAGGCGACAGAGCGATTGAATTACCCCAAGGGGCTCTCAGCAACTGTGAATGAACGCCGGCGGTGCTGATGTAGGCGTCTGTTTTCTATGTTTTAAAGACATGCCTGGGCTACCACCGAGAAAGACAGACAGACAGACAGACAGACAGACAGACAGACAGACAGACAGACAGACAGAGACTGAGGCATCAAGATTGCAGGGAACACGAACGTGAAACAGAGAGTGATAGCTAGTCAACCAGACACTCACATGGACACATAAACAGACAGAGACAGACAGACAGACAGACAGACAGACAGACAGACAGACAGACAGACAGACAGACGGACAGAAAGAGCTATAGAATATGTGCTTTCTCTCCTCTCCTGCTGTCTCTTCCCCATCTTCCTCTTTTCTCTTTCCTCTATCCTCCTAAGTTTGTCATCTACATTCCTCTCTGCTTTTCCTTTTCATCTCTTCTCTTCTTTTTTCACCTGCCTTCTGTTCCTCCTGTACTTTCGCTTTCTTCCCCAATTCTTTTCCTCATATATTTTTCTCTTTTTCACTCACTCCTTTCTTCACTTCTCTTTCTCCTAGTCTTTTCTCCTCCCATGTTCTCTGCCTCTCCTCTCTCCTCTCTTCTCCTAGACTATTATCCTCATATATCCCCTCTCTCTCATCCTATCTCCTCTCTCTTCTCGTCCTTCTCTCTTCTCCTCCTCCACTCTTCTTCTCATCCTCCTATCTTCTCCTCCCATCTCCTCTCTCTTCCTCTGTCTGTAATCCTCCTATCCCTAAGTTCGCCCATTCACCGAAAGTAGATCTCCCTCCGCCAGCGAAGCAAGTCCCCCACGGCGCTTGAATGAAGTTCCAACAGCCGACTGACACGCTTCGCAAAGCCGCACACCCTCGACTACCCGCCCTCAAGAATGACATGCGCAGCAGACGACACTCGGTAAATTTATTACACAAAGACTGGACGAATAAAGGCGTCTATACAGACGCAACCACCAAGTCAACCGATTTGAATAGCATTCAAATCATTACATACACATACACATACATACATACATATACATACAGACGAATATCTACACATACATACGTGCATTCATACATACTAATATCTATAAACTTTAATATAGGTATATATATGTGTGTGTGTGTAATTTAGAATGCATACATATACACGTGCATTCATGCAATCTCGCATGTCTATTACGTGAACACACACAAACACACACACACACACATAGCCTACACATTACTCGAATGTCTATAAGGGAATGAATATATGTTCTATATATATATATATGCATATATATACATGGCCTTGTATAAACTTTGTACGAATCATGTAACTTGGTCTTCGATATAAATACGCGTTGCTTGTCTACAGCTTAAAATACTGGGGCGAGAGAGACATATACGACTTGCGCCGTTGCAACTGGCTTCGCGTCTTGGAACAACGTCGGTTAGAAACCTCGTTATTTGGGTCTTCGACTTCTAGCTTCTACCAGATAGTAGATTCGTCATCTGGACAGTAACTTATTATTTTAAATGCTAGTTTAGATGATAACTTCCTGTGTAGTTCTCTGCGAAATTCGGTTTGAACAGCTGCAGTTGCAATTGTTTCGACAACAGAGAAGAGTTTGCGTAGTTTGAAATTTTCGACTGAGGTAGCGCGGACAATAGCTGCCTTGGGGGGGTTTCGAACTTTTGACCTGTGGGGCGACATTGCGGTGATATTAGGGAGTGGTTGAAAGCAGACGGAACGGCGGTTATATCGTGTCCTTGAAGTTCGAAAGCAGCTAACCGCAGTTCGTCGCGGAAGTCGATTTCATCTCTGAACGGACCACAGACGCAATGACACTTTAAATATCCGTGTGACCGTGATCACTATCGATTCCAAACACCATCCACCGTAGCCGTCTGACTGTCTGCCTGCCTGACTCTTGGATCTGGATCTTGACCTGAAACCGAACCCTTCTTGCCGATCGATTCTGTTTTGACTGAGCGCCTATTAACAAGCTGGTTCCCGCGACTTAGTAGAATTCTCGAGCTTACGATTACGATTACGATTACGAAGTGGGCGACAATTTGTTGGTGATACCAGTGAGCGATAAGCTACCGACTGTTCGTGGCAAAATATAGGGATCTGGTCTGTATAGAAAAAGTTATTAAAGGTCTCGTGATCGAGCAGCGGATACGGAATAATAATACATTGATACGCAGACAAGTGCATTGATGTGGATGGTTGGCTAAAGGTCAAAAGTCGTTGGCCTTTGGCATTGCGATGCTTCGCATAGTTGGGTCTCAAGTCCGAGTCAGAAGCTGGAAGGATCGTCAGCATCCTGGTCAACCACGCCGTTGCCAGAAGCAGCAGCAGCAACCACTCTAGAGCATCGTCTTCTGCAATATGCGACTTGCTATCTGGACGCTCCTGCTCATGTTTCTTACGTACACTGTGCGAGGTAAGTCAACCAACGATTGAACCAACGATTGAGAGGAGAGGAGAGGATAGAAGAGGAAAGGAGAGCAGAGCAGAGCAGAGGGGAGGACAGGAGAGCAGAGCAAAGGAGAGCAGAGGAAAGGAGAGGGGAGGAGAGGAGAGGGGAGGAGAGCAGAGGAGAGCAGAGGAAAGGAGAGCAGAGGAGAGGAGAGGAGAGCAGAGCAGAGCAGAGGAAAGGAAAGGAAAGGAAAGGCAAGGAGAGGGGAGGAGAGGAGAGCAGAGCAAAGCAGAGCAGAGCAGAGGGGAGGAGAGCGGAGGAGAGCAGAGGAGAGCAGTGGAGAGCAGAGGAGAAGAGGAAAGATGAGAAGAGAGAAGAGGAGAACGGAGAGGAGAGGAAAGAAGGGGAGATGAGATGAGAGGAGAACGTAGAGGAGAGCAGAGGAGAGGAGAGGAGAACGGAGAGGAGAGGAGAGGAGAGGAAAAGAAAGGAGAGGAGCGGAGAGGAGCGGAGCGGAGAGCTTTATTCTTACATCGAGGAGAGGAGAGGAGAGAAGAGGGGAGGAGATGAGAGGAGGAGAGGGGAGAGGAGAGGAATTTTAGTTTATGGTCAGCGACTGAAGCCTTCAGATTACGGAGGGTTTTTGTAATTGTAATTGTAATTGCAAGTGTAATCACAAAGTTATATTGCGACATTGAAGGAAACTTATCAAAGGAGATCCCGACCTGACATTACAAAAACTAGAACGCCACTGTCGTCCTAAGTCAACAACTCCGGTGCCTTCTACGCTGCTCGCTCCGTGTTCCTTCGGTCGCTCGAGTGGCTCTAAGTGTACCCCGAATTCGTTTTGCATCGCGCATTCATGATCGCATTTCTGTGATGACGTAAAGATGACGTTCGATGTTCCTCTGAATTGTACGTCAGTTGATGGATGGTGGAAGAGGAGGAAAGAAGGATGGAAGGCAACAGGAAATACAGAAGGAGGGGAGAACAGCCGGATATATGGATGGACAAAATGACAGAGAAAGGATTGAGAGAGAAGGACAGACGGAATGAACAAAAGAACAGAAAAAAAGAAGAGAGAGACCGAACGGAAGGACAAATGGACAAAAGGGGGAGAGAGACAGAGACAGAGACAGGGAGACATAGAGAGACAGAGACAGACAGACAAGACAGACAGAACGAACGAAAGAACAGATGGATGGATGGATGGATGGATGGGTGGGTGGATGGGTGGATGGATGGGTGGGTGGATGGGTGGATGGGTGGATGGATGGGTGGTTGGGTGGGTGGACGGACGGACGGACGGACGACAGAACGATAGACAGAACAGATGGATGGATGGATGGGTGGATGGGTGGATGGATGGGTGGGTGGATGGATGGGTGGGTGGATGGGTGGATGGGTGGATGGATGGGTGGGTGGATGGGTGGATGGGTGGATGGATGGGTGGGTGGATGGGTGGACGGACGGACGGACGGACGACAGAATGATAGACAGAAGTAGGCACGGAGCAGCGATTCCAAGTATCTGATATCTACTTTCTAAATATCATTCCTGATCGTCTCGACCATTCACAAAGGCTCCAGGAAGAAGAGCGGCAACTTGGTTCCTACTGAAACACGGCTAGTTGTCGTTATGGGCGATTAACTGTCAGCATGGAACGCGTGACCAGCGCAGGCAGAGCGCCTTCTTTCAGTGCCAAAGTCGCAACTTTGTAAAAAGTCAGAAGCGAGTTTTTCAGATGAATGTATCCCTGCGACTGCGGGGGTTGGTCGCTTGCCTGTTCTTTTCCTAACTTTTTATGCTGCAGAATTCATTGGTCGAGTCGGAAATGATGATGATGATGATTACTACGACGATAATGATGATGATTTTGGTGGTGGTAGTGATGATGATGATGATGACGATGATTGGTTGATGATGATGATGATGATCGATGATGATGATAATGATAATGATGATTATGACGACGATGATGGTGATGATTTTGGTGGTGGTAGTGATGATGATGATGACGACGATGATGGCGATTATGTCTACTACGATGACAATGATGATAATTATGATAATGATTGCGGTGGTGGTAGTGATGATGATGACTACACGACGATAGTGGTAATCTAATCTAAAGACTTCTATAGCTGTGATAATATGATTATGTGTTAATATCATAATGATTGTGGTGGTGGTGGTGGCGATGACGATGATGATGTTGTTGTTGTTGATGATGATGATGATGATGATGATGATGATGACGATGATGATGATGATGATGTACTACGACCACGATGAGTGAATTAGCTCACTGCTAAGCAAACGAACAAGTTCATTCCCTTGCGCAATAGTTCAGCCAGATCTAAACTGTACTCTCCGTAAGAGCAAATATTATTCGTAGCTCGTCGCCCAAAAGCTTTCGTCTAAGCCCCATAGCTAGGTCACCCATAGAGGTCAAAGGCCTATGCCGAAGCCAGGCAGTGCGACCGGCTCCCTAATCGAGTCCTTAATGTCACGTCACCAAATCATTTTTAAATAATTCGCCTTTCGTTGAACTGAATTTGAACATGAAGGGGAGGTATCCGCATTTAGGCGATTACAAAAACCTTAGTCTCTGACAAGAACTTTAAGGTAGGCGCAAATACAGACCGAAGTGATATGCGCCAACGTCTAAAAGCCTAACGGAATACAGACCGAAGCGACATGCGCCATCGTCTAAAGGCCCAACGTTAAAAAGCCATTCATTACGTCGCATTCTGTATACACAAGCATGCCATTCGGCACAGGGCCACATTCATAAGCTAGACTCTGTGTAAACAGGCGATGTATATACGGTATATTTTTGTATGAAAATGTCGTTATTAAGCCTACAGACTTGTATGGCAGTACAAAGCCATGTGGGCCGTGCTACGAAAGTGTTAGACCGACCGTCTTGTCCACGCGTAAACATTTGGTTAAGGCGATATTATGGCTAAATAAAGGATCCCTTTGCAGACGATTAGCTAAATTGAGCTCTTGCTGTTAGGATAAACCGGACTAAAGGCGGTTGCATACACACTGGCGCGTGTGTATAAATATATGCACAAGACCCCTTATTCCCTCACCCTTCTCTCTGTCTGTCTGTCTGTCTCTCTCTCTCTCTTTGTTCTTTGTTCTCCGTTCTCTGTTCTCTGTTCTATGTCTCTGTCTGTCTGTCTCTGTCTGTCTGTCTCTGTCTGCCTGTCTCTGTCTGTCTGTCTGACTGTCTCTCTCTGTCTCTCTCACACTGCCTGTCTGTCTGTCTTTCTGTCTGTCTCTTTGTCCTCTATTCTCTGTCTCTGTCTCTTGCTCCGAGTCCTTCCATTCCTCCTTCGGCTCCTGTGGAGTGTGCATTTATAATTAAGCGCCACACACCATGGATTCATTCATGCGTATAGCTCTGTTAACATATCCCCGCAAGGAAAACAGGCATCATGTCGATTCAGTTTAATACACACATAATCATCCGCCCACACATATATAATTATATTCATATTATGGTGGTCCACGCTTGAATGGTAAAAAGTAGTATCAATTTTTAATACTGGAATGTGGAATATATAAAATAACACATCAGGTGCAATTTGATCGTAATCGTAATCATAATTCCGAAATTTCTACAGCGCCCAAAGAAAGCCACGTCGCGGGGACCAGCTTATTCACAGGCGCTCACTCAAAACAAAATCGATAGGCAAAAAAGTGCGGTTCCAGGTCAAGATCCAAAAGTCAGACGGAGAGACAGCGTGGCAGCTACGGGGGGTGGTGTTTGGGGTTGGAGAGGAATGAGAGATAAGAGGAAGAAGGGGTGTAAGGATGGGATCGGTGAAAGAGGAATGTTTTTTATGCAAATTGGAGGATATCACATCGTTTTGCCCTCCTTCAGTCTAACTGCTAAACTCCCTAGTGTATCCTTTGTAAGTAAAGTAAGTATATTCTTTCTTAACCAATAGCTAATCGCACATCGGTTTACAAGTACTTAAGAACACACGAAAAACTTAATATGCATACAGAATCCTAATAATAAAACATTTACGCGTTAAATTATGAACGGGAGGAATAATACGATCACGGGTGTGGGGCCGTAGGGAATAAATGAGGGTTTTAACTGGTGGGAGTAGCTGTTGTAAAACATGGTTTGGGTCGTTCAAGATTGCTTTAAACAGACGAGCATCGGCCATGACACAGAGTTCATCGAACGTTGGAGAGTAGCCAGGAAGATAGAAAATTTCAGAATGGGAAAACTTGTTTAAAGATTTCGACTGTAAAGATTTGCGCATCCCGCCAGGGCCGTTTTAAGGTCGTCGTAGGCCCTAGGCACTCTCGCATTCGTAGGCCTCAACTGCCAACTCTGCATTAGAGCTAAACACATTCACATTATTTCTTGACGTCTATCTTCCCTTGCACTACTTTCAACTGAAAACGACTTAATGCGGGAAGTGACATTTGAGATTATGTGATTTTGCTAATTCAAAGAGCCGCAAAGTTAACATAATGTAGCACAGCTTAACTTAAACTGTTTCAGTACAAACTTTAAGGTTATTAAATTTGTATTTCCTTTTCTATTTTCGGGTCAGTCAATAAATGTATTTTTTCAATATCTCATTTTTGACTTTCGTAGGCCCCTATAAAGTTCGTAGGCCCTAGGCACAGTGCCTACTGTGCCTAATGGATAAGACGGCCCTGCTGTGAATAAGCTGGTTCCCACGACTTAGCTTTCGTTGGGCGCTATAGAAATCTTGAGTTTACGATTACGAAAGAAGCTGCAGCATCTTGAAGTGCTTTTCAACAGACCGACACATGTGCAGCGGACGTTTATGAAGCGCCTTTAATTTTTTTACAGTCATATGAAAATAAGATGGCAGGCATAACGAGGCATGTTAGTGCGAGCTTATATAGTATGAAGGATGCAAGAAGACAGAGTTCCGGCCATTGATAACGGATCCAAACTGCAGACGGTTGCTTTGGTAAACGAGTCTGATCACCGCCTCCATCTGGTGATTGAAATGGACCTCTTTCTAGGGCGAGCATAACGACCAAGGTATGATAGATCAACTTGTAATCGTAATCGTAATCGTGATCCCGAGATTTCTGCAGCGCCCAACGAAAGCCACGTCACGGGGACCAGTTTATTCACAGGCGCTCAGTCAAAAATAAAATCGATAGGCAAAAGGGTTCGGTTCCAGGTCAAGATCCAAGAGTCAGACAGAGAGACAGCGTGGCAGCTACGGTGGGTGATGTTTGGGGTTGGAGCGGAAAGAGGAATAAGAGGAAGAAGGGGAGTCAGGATAGGATCTGTGAAAGAAGAATGTTTTGAGTTTTGAGTGTAAGGCCAATGCAGAAATTGCAAGCGGTGGAGCATCGATGAGTTTGTATGATGGGTCAGATAACTGTCGCACTTCAGAGGGGAGTTTATTCGAGAGTGGTCGCACGGTTTGGTCAACGAAACAATCGTTCTTTTTCTTTGTTTTCTTTCGATCAAATGCCATCGTATTTTACAGCAGGCCTACATCTGACCTACCTGCATCTGTATAAAGCTCCTGGTATCGTAATCGTAATCTCGAGATTTCAACAGCGCCGAACGAAAGCTAATTCGCGGGAACCAGCTTATTCACAGGCGCTGAGTCAAAAGAAAAACGATAGGCAAAAGGGTTCGGTTCCATGTCAAGATCCAAGAGTCAGGCAGGCAGACAGTCAGACGGCTACGGTGGATGATGTTTGGAATTGAAGCGAGAAGAGAGATAAGGGGAAGAGGTCTAAGCTTTATAGGCCAATCGACACGACTATAGGTTGCGTCAAACTTATCTAAATTAGACGGAAGACACAAATGGCCCTTCCTTCTCCTCCTACTCCTCATTTTTCCTCCGTCTCCTACACTTCCTTTTCCTCCCACTCTTCCTTTTCCTCCCACTCTTCCTCCTCCTCCACATCTTCTTCCTTCTCTTCCTACTTCTTCTCTTCCTTCTCGTCTTCCTCTTCCTCCTTCTCCTCCTTTTCATCCTCTTCCACCTCCACTTCCTCCTCTTCCTCTACCTTCTCCTCTTCTTCTTCTCCTCTTTGTCCATCACGTATTCCTCTTCCTCTTCATCTACTTCCTCCTCCATTCATTTTCCTCCTTCTCCTCTACATTCTCCTACTCTTTTTTCTCCTCCTCCTCCTCCTCCTCCTCTTCCTCCTCATATTCTTATTCTTCTTCCTTCTCCTCCTCCTCCTCCTCCTCCTCCATCTCCATCTCCCCAACCTCCTCCTCTTCCTCTTCCTCTTCCTCCTCCTTCTTCTCCTCCTCCTCCTCCTTCATCTCCATCTCCCCACCTCCTCCTTTTCCTCTTCCTCCTCTTTCTCTTCTTCCTCCTCCTTCTCTTCCTCCTCCTCATTGTATCCTCCTCCATTTTGTACATTTGATTGCGGCTATCAGAACGATGTCTGTTCTTTTCCAGTCGAAATCTATTGCAGTATATTTCGACCATAACATCCAATAACAGACGGCGATCCTTAGACATCTTTTCAATGCAGACATCGAACACAAAACCGACTCTTAATACAACTGTTGACCTTTAGGCAACAATTCCGACTCTGTTAGTTGCAAATGCATGATATATGTTCACCTCATGGACGGACAAGGGATGGAAGGACGGAAGGACGGAAGGACGGAAGGACGGAAGGACGGAAGGACGGAAGGACGGAAGGACGGAAGGACGGAAGGACGGACGGACGGAAGGACGGACGGACGGAAGGACGGACGGACGGAAGGACGGACGGACGGAAGGACGGACGGACGGAAGGACGGACGGACGGAAGGACGGACGGACGGAAGGACGGACGGACGGAAGGACGGACGGACGGACGGAAGGACTTAAGGACGGACGGACGAACGGAAAGAAGGAAGGAAGGAAGGAAAGTAGGAAGGAAGGAAGGAAGGAAGGAGGGAAGGAAGGAAGGAAGGATGGACGGACAGACAAGGGGTGAAAGGACGGAAGGACGGACGGACGGACGGAAGGAAGGAAGGAAGGAAGGAAAGTAGGAAGGAATGAAGGAAGGAAGGGAGGACGGACGGACAAGGGGTGGAAGGACGGACGGACGGAAGGACGGACGGAATGACGGACGGACGGAAGAACGGACGGAAGGACTAGAGGGCGGAAAGACGGACGAAGAAAGGGCGGACGGACAGAGGCGGAAGGACGGAAGGACAGAAGGACCGAAGGACGGACGGAATGACTAACGCATGACGGAGAGAGTTGCGGCGTCGGCGACGTAAAGCTATTGCGGTGCTTTTATGAACGTTCTTGGGGCTCAACTGACGTCGCTTTGGCAAAAGGCGCCTTTGTTATCGTTTAACAGCGGGATGTTTCGAAACCGGACGTAGTCGGATGTCGTCAACAACTGCAATAATATTCGCCCATGTGTCTGGGCCGAGATCAGGCAGACAGACAGGCAGACAGACAGACAGCCAGGCAGACAGACAGACAGACAGACACACAGGCAGACAGGCAGACAGGCAGACAGACAGACAGACAAAGGAAAGGAGTAAGGGAAATACAGAGAGAGAGAGAGAGAGAGAGAGAGAGAGAGAGAGAGAGAGAGAGCACGAGAGAGAGCACGAGAGAGACAGACAGAGACAGAGACAGCGAATGAGGCAGAGAGATTGGCTTGTAACACGGAGAGTACGGGTTCGAGCCTCCTCCTCCCCTGAGACGGTTACTGTGTTGGGACCTTGAACAGGTCCTTCGCTCACAATTGCTGTTCAGCGCCGTCGATTGATGCTTAGTCATTAGGTAGCGGCGCTTAATAAATGCAGAATAATGACATTATGATTATCATCATTTGTGTTTGTTAACTTATTCATACCAGGTACATTTGACAAATGTAAATACAATAGCATACACAAATGTGCATAACTCAAATGTCTTGGAATTGTGCTACCTGATGATATTTTGAGGTTTGTGTGGGTGGGGATGTTTACCTGGTTATATGGGAGCCGTGGGATTCATATGTAACTATGTATAGTTACATTCTATTAAAAATGCAGAGCTGTGCTAAACACACATGTCTTGAAAACGTGTGTGTTTAGCACAGCTCTGTATGCATGTGAGGCATGGACAATCAAAAAGACGGATAAAGATAAGATATTAGCATTTGAAATGTACTGCTATAGACGAATATTACATCTGAATTGGACAATGAAGGTAAAAATACGGAGGTCCGAAGAAGACTGAGCATAAAAGAAGATCTAATACAAGTAATAATGAGAAGGAAATTACGCTTGTTTGGACATATATGCAGGATGAATGACAGTAGAAAAATAAAAAGCGTGATGATGGGAATTACGGACGGAAATGGGAGACGAGGAAGACCTAACAGGGAGTGGACAGATGATATAAGGGATTGGTGTAAGCAAGACTTGCACGCCTTGATAAGAACAGCACAAGATCGGGAACTGTGGAGACAAATGGCAATGCATGCAGTGGACACCTACTGGCTCTCGGCCCATGGATCATGATGATGATGATGATGATGATGATGATGACATTCTATTACCAACGGTTATATACTTGTCAGTGGCGTATGACCCATTGTACCAAGCCTGGGCAATTTGACGTGTGTGTGTGTGTGTGTATGTGTGTGTGTGTATGTGTGTGTGTGTGTCTATATATATAGATATTTATTTATGGCATAGAAAAAAACTAAGCGTTACGAAATAGAAGGAATTTCAATTGTTTTTCTCATTGTTTCTGTGATATTCCGCGCACTCCTAGACCTAATTTTTCTTTCCGGAGAGGTCATTCTCTATTGTATTCTTCTTCTTGAGTGTGATGCCCTATAGGCAGGTCCAGGAATCCGTGGCTACGCCACTCTGCTCTGTTCTGTGACCTCTCCTTGACCTCTTTGTAGCCCCGTATTCTTCCTTTATCCATTATCCAGTTCAACAGTTTGGTTTTCCTGGAACTTTCTTTCCCCCAATTCTTCCTTCAATCGCTCTCCTCAGGAGAGAATTTCCACGCAGCTCTCTATTATTAACAATTATTAAAACGACGGATTAAGGCATAAGGCAAAACACAATCATGCCGGAAATTGGAATCGCAGTCAAGCTGTGACAAGTTGGTCTTTTAGAAAACATTCAATCTAATCTAATCTAATCTAATAACTTCTATAGCGCCACTGTAATAATGCTCAAGGCATCAGTCGATGGTCGATGCTAAGCGAAATCATTGTTCGAGCCAAATTCCATGGTGAGTCCGGATCGAAAAGCCAGAGAGGAGTCCAGAAGACACAGAGACAGCCTACGAAGGAAACGAGCTCAGGAAGAGGTGAGTTTTTAGTCGAGATATGAAGGCCGAAAAAGATTTTGCCGAGCGAACATTTGCCGGAAGAGAGTTCCAGAGTCTAGGGCCAGCGACAGAGAAGGCACGCCTGTCAAGAGCTGTTCTCTAAGCCGACAAGACGTCTACATAACTGAACATGATTTGGGTGACGGGTAGACGTCCAACGCACAAGTCCTTTGGGTAAAGATTTTATGCACGGGTTTTATGTCTCTGCACGTAAAAAGGAATAGGCCTACTAAGTGAAATAATTGCCATTTAATGACCGAAAAGAGACATTTTAACGTCATACTGGTGCGCTACCACAACCCTTAGTCATTTTTGAGTCTTTCTTTAGGCCACTGAGATCTTAAACTACCAACAAGTGCATTTGCTGACTCGTTTAAATATGTAAAAGCTAGAAATGTTTAATAGTGCTTTAAGTAACAGGTGTGCTGAAGATTCTATTCAGGTGAGAAGCCGGTAATCGGTGTACTTATGGTAGGACCACAGAAGCTGGATAATCATGAACGATTATAATCATTTGGCCACTTTCTCCGCATTGTCTGAGAAGAATAGGGGTTGATGATATGACGATGAGTCAATTTCTTGGCTTCAAAGGTCCACGCCGCTGCCTTTATCTGCTCTTGCCCTCTCTTCAGAAGGACAAGAGCTTTTGAGAAACACGCAAAAGGCGCCATATATATGCATTCAGATGCATACATACAAGTAATCCTTTCGCAAGAGAGTACATCACTTAAAGGTCATTCAAAGAGTACATCACTTAGAGGTCATTCAAAGGCGTTACATAAATATAAGAAGACGGAGGAGAAGAGAAGGGTAAAGACAGGCAGAAGAAGATGAAGAAAAGCTGTGAACGGCCAGAGACAGATACAGAGATACATAGACAGAAAGACAGACGGAGACATAGAAAGAGACAGACAGACAGACAGACGGACAGACAGACAGAAAGATAGGCAGACAAAGGAGCTGTTACGATAGGGTGTGTTCAGGTTGAGAGAAATGAGAAGGCGGCTTTTAGAATCAGAGTCAACTTTCTTGAAGAAGTGGGACTTTAGTATTAAATAGAAAGCAAGTGAGAAGGCGGCTTTTAGAATCAGAGTCAACTTTCTTGAAGAAGTGGGACTTTAGTATTAAATAGAAAGCAAATGAGAAGGCGGCTTTTAGAATCAGAGTCAACTTTCTTGAAGAAGTGGGACCTTAGTCTTAAATAGAAAGCAAATGAGAAGGCGGCTTTTAGAATCAGAGTCAACTTTCTTGAAGAAGTGGGACTTTAGTATTAAATAGAAAGCAAATGAGAAGGCGGCTTTTAGAATCAGAGTCAACTTTCTTGAAGAAGTGGGACTTTAGTATTAAATAGAAAGCAAATGAGAAGGCGGCTTTTAGAATCAGAGTCAACTTTCTTGAAGAAGTGGGACTTTAGTATTAAATAGAAAGCAAATGAGAAGGCGGCTTTTAGAATCAGAGTCAACTTTCTTGAAGAAGTGGGACTTTAGTATTAAATAGAAAGCAAATGAGAAGGCGGCTTTTAGAATCAGAGTCAACTTTCTTGAAGAAGTGGGACTTTAGTATTAAATAGAAAGCAAATGAGAAGGCGGCTTTTTAGAATCAGAGTCAACTTTCTTGAAGAAGTGGGACTTTAGTATTAAATAGAAAGCAAATGAGAAGGCGGCTTTTAGAATCAGAGTCAACTTTCTTGAAGAAGTGGGACTTCAGTATTAAATAGAAAGCCTGCGGAGTGATAGTTAGAGGCTATTCAGATAGATTATGGCTTGCGAATGACAGAAAAGATGGAAGAATGAGAATTTTGGGTTATTCGGAAACTGAACTGCTCTAGTCTGCTATGCTCTTCTCTCATTTGATATGACCTGCTCTGCTCTGCTCTCCTGCCCTCCGTTCTGCTCTGCTTTATAATGCCCTGCGCTCTTCTGCTCTCGTCTGCTTTTCACGCATTAGCCATGCGAACCGATTGATAGCTTTGGGAGTATTGACGCGCGTCCACGCTTAGAAGAGTAAAAAGGTCGAAGATGAAATCTTCTATTCAGGGGATGTTGTGAAAAACTAAATGTCATTTGCGCGCTGAAAAATACAGTGTAAGTCACGACAGCTGAAGTTTAGAATCATGAAGACAGCTGAAAGCAATACATGCTTGAAAGCGTCAAAGCGTTTGACGTCACAATAGTTTGGATCGCAAGTGATAGTAAGTTTTTGATCCTCGCGTGAGGTCCACAGTTTTGGTAGTCAGTCTTTTTTTTGAATATTCCTCTAGCTTCTTTATTTAACGACGCCATCGTAACAATATACAATGGGCGTTCCTCGAACTCATATGACAAACGTCAACACAGAAATATATGACAGCATGTTACTATATTATATATATATATATATAACATATATATATATATATATAGGCTCAGAGCATGATTGTATTGTATTTGATAACTTATATAGCGCTTCTTACAGAACAAACTACTCAGACGCGCTTCCAGCTGAGAGCCCCTGGGAAATAAGAACGTCGTTAAACAACGAGCTGACTGAGCTATATCAACAACAGTGACCCTAGCACGAAGCGATAGCGGAAGTTCATTCCAGAGAGATGGATCAACAACAGCAAAAGCCCTCTGCTGAGCAAGAGAGGACTTAACACAAGGAACAAATAGATCCATACGATCTAAAGAACGTAAAGGGCAGGATGGGGTACTAGAGTGTGGAGGCCGAATAAGATCACAAAGATATTTTGGAGCCTCGCCCATGGGAGCTCTTATTACCAGTGATAATAGTTTAAACTGAATACGAGATTGGATAAGGAGCCAATGAAGTTGCTGAATGATGTAATCAGAGATAAGAGAGAAACGAGGAAGACGTGATATTAACCTGGACGCAGAATTTAGTACTGATTGAAGGGAAGACAGTCGATACTTAGGCAAACCAGCGAGCACAGAGTTGCAGTAGTCAATGCGGCAACGTTCCAGAGGAGCATGTGGGGTATCATTATTATTTATTTGTTTATTTATTTATTGATTATTATTTGGTATTTAAGTTTTGCACTTTTATGTGCTGAAGGTCCAATCCCAAATCTGAATATGAAGCGCGAGATAAGTGCGCGCGAACAACGTGTCCAGTGTCGTTACACGAAGCTCGCTCAGCAGGCCCGAACCCTCAATCGTTAGACTACAGATCCAACGCGGTACCGAATAGACTTCCACTCTATATAAATCGAGACACGTGTGTCTATCTAGAAGGCCTACCATAGACTGAACGGGTCAGGCCAACATTATTTACGTAAGTAATCACGCGTGTGGGCTTGTGGCACGCCCTTCATCGAGAGGCTTATGATACGCATGCTTTGTGCATGAATGCAGGCTGAATAAATCACTGGTGTTTATGTAAGGAGCTTTTCATTCATCAGAAATTGGCCTTATCACATCTTCATGTGTTAATAAATTTCTCCTCAGTGAGGCATTTGACTTAGGGTGTTATTTATCATTGTGTTTTTTGGTGTTCAATGTTCGATTTCGGTCGTAAATTTATGAACACGGTGTACGCAGTAATACTAACGCGTCAAATTCTTCGTGTACCTAAAGATGACTTCATTATGCTATTCTCTCTATTCGTGTATATCTAAGCATATTTACACGATATACAGGCGTGTATGCATGCATGTATGCATATATTTATGTATGTATTCATGCATGTATATGTATGGTTTGATAGTTAGTTTGTTAATTAATAATTTATCTAACGCCGGTGTCTAATGCACACAGCATCAACCGATGGCGCACCAAAATCAAGCTTGGTAGATACAGGAAGAGAGTTCGATGTTTCATAAACTATAATTCCAAGCTTGAAACAAAACCTTTCCTGAACATGAAGTCAGTGCGAAGATTTCAGTACAGCTGTTGCATGTTTGACTTTGTGATACGAGTAAGAAGCGAGTTACAGTAATCAAGGCTATTGGAGTACCGTGCATTTGCCAAAGATATCCATCAAGGTATCGAAGCTAATCTTGCGTATGTCTCCTACAAATACCATTAACGTACTTTGTGAACAAAGTGGAATCAAAACAAGGCCCAAGTCACGACCAGCATCAGGCAACTCAACAAGTGAGCCGTCCATTTTCAAAGATTCAAGCCAACCAAACTTCTTCAGTTGCTGTGGAGTGTCAGTAATAGAAATTCAGGTTTTGACGGATTAATGAGGAGTTTATTAGCCGTCGCCCAAGACCATACCTCCTCAAAGGCATCAGACAACAGCTGCACAGATGAGTGACAAGTCAAACTGTCATATGAGATGTACATTTGAGTATAACATTAGCATAGAAATTGGCCTAATGAATGATTGTCAAGCAACGTACCTAATGATGTGATGTGTTATGTAAGCAATAAAAGTCAATAAATGTCAAAGAAGCACTAGAATAATAATAACTACTATTTAAAAATACTTATTGCGAACATGGACTAAGACACGTTACAGACAAATGTAGGGCGGGAGCTTGAAACCAAATGTAATGTAATGTAATGACTACAATTTATATAGCATCGTAAATATCAGGCTACTTCTGTGGTGCTTCACAAAGTCAAAAGTCGGCCCAAGAACTAAGAGACAATGCAGAATAAAAGAATGGCCCACAGCATCAAAAAACAGGAGACAAATTAAGAAAAACCAGTTCTGTAGACAATGCAAAATAAGAGAGTGGTTCACAGTACCAGACAAATCAGGAAAAACAGGTGCTCTCACCCTACCCTTATCAATAACACACACGAGGTCACGAACAAGAAGAAGAAGGGCGGATTCTGTTGAGTGGAACGCACGGTATGCATAATGAAATGGAAATTAGGGAACTTAATGACAGGTGCGTTTGAATTCAATACACCGTTGATGAATTTTATACACAAAAATTCAAAGGTTGAGATCGGTTTCAGACAATCGTCACCCGGGTCGAGAGAAGATTTCTTTAGCCGAGGATTGATTTTTATGTGTGAATGTAGCTATGTATGTATGTATGTATGTATGTATGTATGTATGTATGTATGTATGTATGTATGTATGTATGTATGTATGTATGTATGTATGTATGTATGTATGTATGTATGTATGTATGTATGTATGTATGTATGTAATTTATTTATTTATCTAGACATTTAATATAGAACCTTTTATTAATTACCTGCACGGTAGCCTAATGGTTAGAGCGCTCGGCTTGTAAGTGGGTCACGATAACCGATTGGTTAGAGCGCTCGGCATGTGGTGGGTCACGGTAACCGATTGGTTAGAGCGGTACGCTTGTAAGTGGGTCACGGTAGCCGAGTGGTTAGAGCGCTCGGCTAGCAACGCTGAAACTGCGGGTTTGAGCTTCCACTGAGACGGTTACAGTGTAGGAACCTTGAAAAAGCCTTTCACTCACAATTGCTCGGCGCCACCGATTGATAAGTCATTGGGTAGTGACGCTTAATAAATGCAGAAATAATAAAAACAAAGCCTAAAGCTAGTTTAATGTATATATGCATGTATATTTAGGTATGCATCTGAATAATTATGTACAAATGTACACGTTTTACCTATAGCGACCGTATGGCCTCAACCCTGTTCATTTTTCAATGAATTTATGGGGGTAAGATCCTTCACCACCGCTGCCCGTTTAAATGGCTATAGACCCAGACATATGTATGTATATACATGCATATTTATGTATGTATAATTATTTCTGCGAGTTTGTGTGTGTGGGTGTGTGGGTGTGTGTATATGAGAGAGCGTGAGAGAGAGAGAGAGAGAGAGTGAGAGAAAGCGAGAGAGAGAAAAGACAGACAGAGAGACAGAGAGACAAAGAGAGAGAGACAGAGAGGAGTGAGAGAGACAGAGACAGAGAAAGAGAAAGAAAGAGAGAGAAACATAGACAGAGACAGAGATAGAGAGAGAGCAAGTGTATACACGAACGCAATGGAAAGTCGTTAAAGTTAGCGCAAGCATAACGCGCGTGCCATTTTCCATTGTTGTTCTAAGAGCGTTAAAGGCGACCAGATAGCGAGGTTCAGTAAATAAGTACTCATGTCTTTATTTGCTATGATCAGGCGATAAGCAGTCAGTCCGTCGGCCATTTATTATATCAGTGCGACCCAGGCGACCTCCTGCAGTCGGCAAGTATCTTGTTACCCCATGGGTGCACTGCAAATAGAATCCGCCGTGTTTCGGGTCGCCTGTTACCAGACTACGTGCGGTTTATGTGCTCCCGCTCATCGAGAAGGAATTAACGCACGGGGTCTAGTACTTAGGCGCCCTCCGACTGTGTAATGCAGTGTATGTAAAGAAGATAAGTTTTATAGCGCAGTGCAAAGCTTCGTGATTGTGAAACAGAAGTCTTAAAACACAAGAACCTAACGGGTACTATACACAGCTAATTTCAAACACCACCCAACGTAGCCGCCTGCCTGCCTGCTTGCCTGCCTGCCTGCCTGCCTGCCTGCCTGCCTGCCTGCCTGCCTGCCTGCCTGCCTGCCTGCCTGCCTGCCTGCCCCTTCGATTTCGACCTTGAACCGAACCCTTTTCGCCTATCGATTTTGTTTTGACTGAGCACCTGTGAATAAGCTGGTTCCCAGGACTTAGCTTTCGTTGGGCGGTCTAGAAATTTTGAGTTTACGATTATGAAAAACACCCTAAGAGGCTAAGAACTTTATGCTGTTCGACTGTCTGTTCGTCTGAATGTGTGTATGTATTTGTCTGTCTGTGTCTTCCTCAGCAGCATAACTATGTGCTCGCAGGGGACCCAGACCCGAATCTTAAAGGGCCCATGTGGGCCATCTGTGGGGACCCGAAATTGACTTGTTGCTGCTGGTCTTTCTCTATCTGTCTTGAATTTCCACATCTGTGCCCCTGTCTGTGTATGTGTTTGCGTATTTGTCCGTTTTCCTCCGTTTGAATGGGCGCCACGCCAGTTAAGGTCCCCTCTGAAATGAGCCACGACCGGGACGCGAACCTGCATCCTCACGCTATCCTGGCCAGTATGTACTTCAGTCTCAACATACGACTTACCTTTTCAACCGTCTTCTGCCTCTCTATCTCATTGTACTGCCTGTCTGGGTATTGGCTCCCCCCGACTATGCCTTGGTTGGTGCGCCATCGCTTGATGCCTTGTGCCTTAGGCACCGACGCTATTAAAGTTTCAAATTGTAATTGTAAATTTTGTAATTGTAATTGTAATTGTAATGACGACAATTTATACAGCATCGTAAGTAGCTGGCTACTTCTAGGGTGCTTTACAAAGTCAAAAGTCAGATCAAGTACCAAGATTTATGAAGTAAATGGAATTTCAGCTGTTTTTTAAAAAGAGGTTGGACTGCTGAATGGATGCCGGAAGGCATTATTATTATTAATGTTTATTAATATATTATTATTATTATTATTATTATTATTATTATTATTATTATTATTATTATTATTAATGTTTATTAATATATTATTATTATTATTATTATTATTAATTAATTAATAATTTATTAATAATAGGCTCTGTCTGTGTGTTTGACTTTGTACAATAGGCTACGACGATGAAAGCATCTTAGAGAAGCTGGCGGAGGAGATGGCGACGAGGCAGCGATCGCATCATCAGCACGGATGGGGAGGCAGCAGCAGAGGAAAGACGCCCTTCTCATCAGCAGTCAGTCCCCCAGTTCCTCCGACCGACCCAGACTGGAGGGAAGATGGGTCCGACGCAGCAGCAACAGGACCTAGCATCCGAAGGGGAACGGGAGGAGGGCGCATAGGAGGAGGAGGAGGAGGAGGAAGAGGAGGGAGACAGACAGCGGGGGGGAGTCGCCAGTCATCAACACCCCACTCAGCAGCCGTAGTAGCTGACCTGATTAGAGCATCGTCGTCGTCATCTCGCCCGCCGCATCATCTATTTACCTCTGTCTCAGCAGCCGGCAACGGACATGGACAGCCGAGACGACGCAAGACATCCGTAAGCATCGATACTCTGTCTATCTCTGTGTGTGTGTATCTGTTTGTCTGTCTGTGTGTCTGTTTCTGTATCCATCTATCAATCTATCCATCCATCCATCCGTCCGTCCATCCATTCATCAATCAATCAATCAATCAATCAATCAATCAATCAATCAAGCAAGCAAGCAAGCAAGCAATCGGTCGGCCTGTCTGTCTGTCCGTCCGTCCGTCCAGCCATCCATCCATCTATCCATTTATCCATCCATCCATCCGTCCGTCCGTCCGTCCGTCCGTCCGTCCGTCCATCCATCCATCCATCTGTCTGTCTGTCTGTCTGTATGTCTGTCTGTCTGTCTGTCTGTCTATCTATCTATCTATCTATTCTGTCTGTCCATCCGTCTATCTATCTATCTATCTATTCTGTCGGTCTCTCTGCCTGTCTGTCTGCCTGTCTGTCTATCGATCGATCGATCGATCGATCGATCGGTCGGTCGGTCGTTCGGTCGGTCGATCCATCCATCGATCCATCGATCCATCGATCCATCGATCCATCGATCCATCGATCTATCGATCGATCCATCCATCGATCCATCGATCGATCCATTCATCCATCCATCCATCCATACATCCATCCGTCCATCCATCTATTTCCCTGTCTAATACTGGAACAACACTGTTGCTTTATTTCTCGCAAGCACTACAAGCTCTTCTCGTGCAGAGTCTGATAGGTTGTTCCTGTTCACTGTGCAGAGGGTCGGTTTGAACGGACCTCGTGGTTCGGTGGCTCAGTCCGTCTGTCCGTCCCAGACGCAGTGGAAGCAGCTGACGAGGGCGAGGGACATCAACAACACGTTCGTCGAAGTCTTCCAGCCGAGTAACGGGGGTCAGGGGTCACCGAGCGACCCCGCCCGACGGTCTCAGTGGTTCTACACGGTCTCCTGCCTCAACCAGGCCTTCCAGTGGAAGAGGAACTGCCAGGATTGCTGTATTGGAATCGACGATACGAGGTCAGGCGGCATACTGTCTGGATGTGTATGTGTATGTGTGCATATGTGTGGGTATATGTGTCTATATAGGTATATATGTATGTATGCATGTATGTATGTATTTATGTATGTATGTATGTATGTATGTATGTATGTATGTATGTAAGTGTGTATGTATGTATGTATGTATGGATAATCATGTTGTCTATACATGCATACAACCGTGTGCATACGTACCTAGTGCTATACATGCACACATATGGTTAGAATACATATATACAAATATATATACATACAAACATACATAAGTACATACAAAAATACATACACATACAAACTACAACTATTATTACCATTACAAAAACCGACTTTGCAGAGCGAACATTTGCCAGAACAGAGTTCCAGAATCTAGGGCCAGCGACAGATAAAGCTGTTCTTGTCCACGGAATAGTCAGACTTAGACAGCCACAAGACCGGGTCGAGTAGAGCAAGTCTTAGGAGTCATACACACACATACAAACATACATATATACATACGTACATAAAAACATACATACATACAAACATACATACATACGTACATATATACATACGTACACACATACAAACATACATACATACAAACATACATACATACCTACATATATATATATATACATACATACATACATACGTACAAAAATACATACATACATACATACATACATGCATACGTACATATATACATACGTACACACATACAAACATACATACATACAAACATACATACATACCTACATATATATATATACATACATACATACATACATACGTACAAAAATACATACATACAAACATACATACATACATACAAACATACATACATACATACATATATACATACATACAAACACACATACATACATACGTACATACATACATACATACGTACATATATACATACATACAAACATACCTACATACCTACATACATACGTACAGTCTGTGTCGGCCTATGTACTGTAAGTATACATGGAGTCATATTTTTTGTTCGGTAAGAGAGCTGGAATGTGAAGGCTTGAATATTTACTCTTCGATAAGACAAGTATACTGGAGAGAAGGAAAGGATGTTGAACAGAGATTATTTGAATAGTTACAGCTGTTGAATTTGAAACCAGTTTCAGGAAACCGGTTTCCATTTGTTTGGGCCCGTCGAGCGAACTGAGAAGCGTGGGGGCGTTTAGGCCAAAAGACCGTAGCCCATGTGGGGCATAAATCGCACAGCTTTATCAAGAACTTGACAGCAAGCATTAATTAGTCTGCGAGCATGTTTCTATGGTTGGCTATGCTTTTAAATGTAAAGAAATCTGTTTCATATTTGGACGACTGAATCAAACGCTTTATCAAATCTGTTCAGAGCAGTTTCGACATTTCGAAAACTGGTTCACAGCCATTATATTTATAATTTGATTGATTACCACTTTTTGAAGTATATTAGCCATAGAAGTATATTAGCCATAGAAAATTAAGTTAATAGCGTGTTGGCTAAACTGGTAAGACTGGGCTAATTGTAGACAAGACTCTACTTTTCAGCCAACCTCACTATCTTCACTCTGTACTGACTCCCAAGACTTGTCTTTCCTCGACCAATTCTTCTGGATGTCTAAATCTGACCATTCCGTGGACAAGAACAGCTCTCGGCAGGCGTGCCTTTTCTGTCGCTGGCTCTAGACACTGGAACTCTATTCTGGCAAATGTTCGCTCTGCAAAGTCTGTTTTGGCCTTCAGATCTCGGCTAAAAACTCACCTCTTCCTGAACTCATTTCCTCCGTAGAAGTCTCTGTGTCTTCTAGGAGCCTCTTATTCGCTTTTCAACCTCTTCTTCGCTGTGAACTCTCCATTGAATTTGGTTTGCACTTGTAACGATTTTACTTTCGGCTTAGCAGCGACCACTGACTGATGCCTTCAGCGTTATTACAGTGGCGCTATAGAAGTTCTTAGATTAGATTAGAGGTATTTAATAATATTTTGCGGGTTTTCCTTTATGCCCATAGATACACGTCGTCCTGCGAGCAGAAACAGTCGTACGTAATGGCGTACGTTCGGCGTCCCTGGCAGACAAAGTTTCACTGGAATTTGATTTCGGTTAACTCCAGCTGCAACTGTGCAATCACCTCGATACCTAAAGACCTCTAGAAAGTGTTCGACAGCGTCAACCCAGAGATCCCATCTTTCCAGCTCCGACGCCATGATTATCGAGGCGATCGCAGTTGATTTGCGAGCATGCGCGCCGCCATTTTGGCGCATGGCGTACGTGACGCAGGCCACGAAGAGATTCTACTCGAAAAATTTCCACAAATTTGAATCTGAAAACTCGTGTAAAGTTTAAATATCTAGTCATGCAAGTTACAATCCATACAACACTGACTTTCGTGCGTGTATTTACATATTTGTAAACAGAGTAAGGAACTTTTTGTGTACAGTTAGCGCAAGTGGCCACGCGTCAACTACGAACTTTTGTCAACTAGCTATAAGAGTTAAAAGATGACAAAGGTCCCACACATTGACGCTGCTAACTTGAATACGTTCTAAGAATGCTACTGATTTAAGAATGTAACCCCAGCACACACTAGTATAAATTTTATTGCACCTCTTGCGTTTCGGGTTGTCAGACTTGGCAGAAAAATTGCCAATAACTCACACTTTATAATGTCTTTGTTTGTTCGGCTTGGCCTTGTGGATACGACAATAGCGAGCACAGCGAATTTACATGTAAGCTACGTCGAGTATCTTGGCCCGTCATCGGCTGTGAAATGCTAGGTTATCCGATGGCCGCTCAGTCCTCCATCCTTCCGGGGTCGTAATCGTAATCAGGAATTTATAAAGCGCCACTTCATGATAAACCAATCAGAGGTGCTC
Organism: Norana najaformis; assembly: GCA_964023275.1. Taxonomy (NCBI): domain Eukaryota; kingdom Metazoa; phylum Annelida; class Clitellata; order Crassiclitellata; family Hormogastridae; genus Norana; species Norana najaformis. Next base: position 24,520,754 of record OZ029926.1, on the reverse strand, counting down.
CCGGCCGGACACCCAGAGCCAATGGGGACAAAATGGTTTTCAGGCGCTTGCGGAAGAGAGAGGGAGGAATTCAGAGCAGCTTATGCCTTCGATCACCAGGGGTCGGAGTATGATTACCAATGCATGCTGGGATGTTAAAAAAGTGTCATCTTAGTGCAGCTAGCGTAATCCAATGTAATGTAACTCGGCGAAATTTTATAGCACAACATTCAGCTTGTTTACCGGCGTATAGTCAGTATTCAAATCCGCAGAAGCCGAATTAAAATTAATTATTAATATAAATATTTATAATTATTAAATTAATTATTGCTATAGCCAATCCCTTTCTTAATCTTGGTTAGTTAGGTGCCGCGAAAAACCAGCTGAGTCGGGTTCTTATGTTGGTGACTTTAAAAAGGTAGAGTTCTCTCGAAGTCATTTCCCTCAGAGGAAAGTGAGGAGCAACGAGCGAACAGCTGTGTTCAAAACTGAGGGATATTACCTTACGGGGGCTGTATCTTATATGCCATCGTTGGTTTACTTCTAGAAACACGACAACTTTTTTCTTACTAACCTTCTGACTGCATTTCTGTCCTCTTAACTGACAGACCTCGCTGGCTGACTTACTTACTGACTTACTGACTGACTTACTTGCTTACTGACAGATTGCCTGACTGATTGACTGACTGGCTGACTGAATGAGTGAATGATTGAACGACTGACTGAATGAATGATTGAATGACTGACTGAATGAATGAACAACTGACTGACTGACTGACTGACTTACTGGCTGACTGACTGACTTACTTACTGGCTGACTGACTGAATGAATGAATGAATGAATGAACAACTGACTGACTGACTGACTGACTGGCTGACTGACTGACTGACTGACTGACTGACTGACAAAACAGGGAACCAGATTAAATCAGCGGCGAGGCAGAAACCTTGGGAAAGTAACATCACTAAGAACCCGAAATCAGAGGCCGACATCTAAACTTTGGGCTGCTTGGATTGGACCGCGCAGGGGGTCTGGGGTCCAGATGACGGCTGATCGGTCGGTCGGTCATTGGACCGAATCGAGCGCCATTCATGCGGATCGACGCTGTCGGTGTCCTAGGGAGGGAGTAGGAAAGAGGAGGGTGATGGGAAGGTATAGGGGGTACGTCGAAACAGACGACCCATGCACAGTTAGAAACGCCACTGTCGCTTTAATTTATGGCGAACATATTTCTTCCTAAAACGACAGCGCTCGAGACAGATAGGCAGACAGACAGGCAGGCAGACAAGAAGACTGAAAAGACAGACGGGCAAGAAGATGAACAGAAAGACAGATAGACATGCAAAGCGACACACTGGTCAGGCGTTGTTAGGCAGACAAACAGTGAGATATGCAGACACACAGGCAGATAGACAGACAGGCAGGCAGGCCGCCAAACAGACGGACAGACAGACATTGATTTAAATCTTGGGCTAGCACGGTCCGTACACGGGGACCTTAAATGGCGTCGTACTCATTCAAACGGGCAGCGGTGGTGAAGGATCTCACCCGATAAATTCATTGAATTTAAACCATCGCTATAGAAAAACACATATATATTAGGTTAAGGGGTCCGCCAATCCCTCTGCTGACTCCACTAGTGTTCTCGCGAACTGTAGCAAATTCAGATCACCAGCCACGTAGGCTAATTTCCGGTAGTCAACGCCCTTGAGGCTAAAATATCATTAAGTGTTGGATGTTACCTTCCTATTTAAAAACGGGGCGCCACATAAAACGCAGAGTTGCCATCAAACGCATAGTTCTAGAGACACCTTTAATTTGCGTTCAACTGCCGGTATATATTCGTCAGCTGCGCTTGGTGGGAATCAAGATCAAGGGAATTAAATTTTCAAGCAAGGGATTCACGTAAAATAGGGTCGACGTCAACGGCCCTGGCAGCCGCAAGATGTCGCCAAACATTGGAAACTGCTAATCAAAACTGCAACTCCGCCACTGCCTTTACTCGGGTAGTGCCAGTCCCAAGCCTGGATAAAGGAGGAGGGCGACGTCAACGGCCTTTGATGCCATAAGATGTCGTTAAACATTGGAAACTACCACTAATAAGAACTTCTTCAAGTTCTCTGCCCCGGGGAAGGCTCGAAGGTCCAATGGCGCCATTCCTGAGGTTGTTGGGCCTCCTCCTTCAGTTTACCGTATCCGTCCTCCATCATCCAGTCTAGTAGCATTAGTCTAGGTCTTCCTCTTCTTTTCATTCCTTCCATTCTTCCCTTTATGACATTTCTCAGAAGGGAATCACCTTTCAGGGTGTGTTCAATCCATTTCCTCTGTCTCGTTCTTACTGTAGCCATCAGAAATCTTTTCTCTTCCACCTGTTGAAGCAAATCTTCGTTTGTGTTGTGTTCTGTCCAGCTAACCTTCTCCATCCTGTGCCGTCCCCATAACTCAAAGGCCTCCAATCTTCTTATGTCTTCTTTTCTGATGGTCCATGTTTCCGATCCATATAAGAACACTCTCCACATAAATGTTTTGACCATTTCTTTAGGTTCCTATTCAGACTTCCTCTCATTAATTCTTTCATAAAAGCATCTTTTCCCATTGCTATCCCGTTTTTAACTTCATTAAAACGAATCGGAACTACTACTAATCATTCGGTCCGTTACTCGTTGAACAGGAAACAGAGAAAACTGTACAAAATTTTTCCTAACGACGCTAACGGCCTCTGATGCCACAAGATGTCGTCAATATTGGAAATATCCGATCATTCTGACAACAATCTAGACACCTTTAATTTACGTTCAATCGCCGCTATATATCTGTCAGCTGCTTTTGATCGTTTTATGTGCTTAAATAGTACTCGTGTATTATTATGATAGAAATTAATGATTGTCTAGGGCCTCTAGGCCTATGCCTAGGTTTAATGAACTATCGCTGAACTATAACCTGAATAGGTGAAAGATTCAATAATCTCCCAAAATGTTATATTACATGTTGGTAATTAAGAAGTTTTTAATTCTGTGTATGTCAATATATGATGGTAAAAGTTTAGTTATTTCTAATAGCTTTATAAAAGAAATGATGACATTTTCTAAAATAATGACATTCTTTAACAAGTACTTTAAATACTAAATCCATTTTCTGTAATGTCGTCAACGATCGTTGTAATCATATGATGACAATAAACCATTGTAACTGTGTGTGATGGTTTTTTGATTTCAAGAATTATGGAATAAAGGAAAACGAACTGCTGTAATCCGTTTCGAGAGTCAAAACAAAGCTATTATACAACGATGCAGTGCCAACGGAATCCGAACCTGGTCCAATGTTCTGCAAAATGTGCCTTAACAATAAGTCTTGAATTGTCTCCAACAATTTCATTTGTAGGATTTTGATGCGCGTCTGTTAGGAGATTTAGAGTTTGGGGCGTAACCGTTGGCATAACTCATCCTAAACTCCGGTTACCCAGAGAGAATTTCTATCTGGCCATAGTGGAAAACAAGGGCCATATTACTCTGGGGTAAATAAAATGAGCCTAGCAATGGGGCACTGTAGATTTTAGCCGCACTGGTCCTGGCGTGACAAGGGGTTACAGGTCTAGCTGGAGCGTATCAGGGTGATACGTTCTACCCTTTCTTCAGAAGTTTAGATTTAATGGGTTAAAACTATTGCGTGCTAAATGACAAAAATGTTTAAAAATTAAGCTTCACATTCGGCTCTTAAGCTATAAGCCGACGACTTTATAACACGGCTTCAGTGGCGTCTAGCTTTTCTAAACATTGGGGGACGTTTGGGGGATTTATTTTCTTCTTTCTCACTCCTTAGGGGAACTGCGAGGGCCGGAAGTTGTTCGAAGTATCCCCCAAATTTTTTCCGATTCCAACTTCTTTTTGAGTTCTCCTCTCTCTCAGTTTTTTCAATTCTTTGAAGTTTTATTTTAAAAAGACTTCCGATGCCGTCAGACTATGGAAAAGGATTCGCTAGATGACGCTACTCTTCTGTAGTGTTTGGTCGAGGGTGTTTTATCATCTTATCGTAATCGTAATTGTAATCTCGAGATTTCAACAGCGCCCAACGAAAGCTAAGCCGCGGGAACTAGTTTATTCACAGGCGCTCAGTCAAAACAAAATCGATAGGCAAAAGGTTTCGGTTCCAGGTCAAGATCCAGGAGTCAGGCAGACAGACAGCCGGACGGCTACGGTGGATGGTGTTTGAAATTGAAGCGAGAACAGAGATAAGGGGAATAGGAAGAATTAGGATAAGAAATTTGGAAAAGTAATGTTTAGATATGGTAATCGTAAATTCCTAATCTCAAAAATTTCTACTGCGCCCAAAGAAAGCTTAATTGCGGAAACCAGCTTATGTACAGACGCTAAGGCAGAACAAAATCGACAACCAGGTAAAGTCGGATTCAGTTCCAGTTCGAGATCCAAAGGTCAGAAAGCTGAACAGTCAGACCCACGCGGGGGGTGATGATGAGAACTGAAAGACGAGAGAGGTAAGGGAGAGAGGAGGAATCAGGATAAAATTTGCGGAAGAGCAGAGTTTTCAGATTTAAATGAAAGACCAGCGCAGAGATTGCAAGAGGTGTAGTGTTGCTAAGTTTGTAGGAGGGTCAGATATTTGAAGTTTAGGCGGGAAAAAATTTAAAACTAAAGTTCTGTCAACTTCGTTGTTCTTGGCCTATTCGCCGAAAACTGAGGTTGAAGTATTCAGACTTTCTAGAATGGATGTAGGAAACTCGTTCATAAATCTGAATCTTATACGTAGTAGCAGTTTCCTATGTTTAACGACATCTTATGGCATCAAAGCCCGTTTACGTCGGCCCTCCTCCCATATCCAGGCTTGGGACTGGCACTACCCGACTAAGGCCAGTAGCGCAGTATATATATATATATATATATATATATATATAACAAAAGCGATCTAAAGGTGTATAAAACAGACCCTCATACGGCATAATGGTATTAAGTGTTCTTGATATTTGATGACTGCCACATCCGGTTACGTCGACTTTAGCTACCCAGAGTTTGGTAGCGGTTCCTTCTCTACGGCATCATCTGTAGTAGTAGTTCCTCAGGTTAACGGCAGCTTATGGCATCAAAGGCCGTTGCCGTCGCCCTCCTCCTTTATCCAGGCTTGGGACTAGCACTACCCATAACAAGGCAGTGGCGCACCTTCTGTTAAAGAAAAATCAGGCATATAAAACGTCACCAGAAAGCAATTTAAAGGTGTCTAAAACGGACCCTCGTATTAGTATAATGGTATCGAGTGTTAGCGCCATTGATGACTGCGGCGACCTTGCCTTCTCGGAGGTAACAATGATGATGTGTTCTGGTATCAATCAGCAATAATTATTAGTAGTAGTTTTCAATGTGTAACGACATCTTATGGCATCAAAGGCCATTGACGTCGATTGGAATTTTTTTTATAGTTTTCACCGTTGAAGAACAATTGAATTTTTAATTACCAATTTAAAAGGAATATAGCGTCGTTGAAACGCGATTTCGAGGTGTCTTAACAACGCTTTTTAGGCAGACACCTTTAAATCGATTTTTCATGGTAATATATATGCCTGATTTTCGTTTAATCAATTACCTTAAAAATGTAAAAAATAGCAATATCGAGTTTTTATTGCAGAGATTAGGCCTATATGTGAAGGCCTACAGTCTTCAGTTTAGCGACATCTTAAGGCTGCTGTAAGTTTATCTACTACACACTTCGTGTGGACTGTGAACAATGTGATAGATCGATTAATTTACTAACGGATTGACTTAAACGATGACCCTGCAAATTCTTCAATGTTGGATGTCTTCTGTTAAAAGTCACACGACGCAAATTTATCTTGTAAGAGCGAAAGAGTCGTGCTTTCTTAATCGTGACAAAACTATAATATTCATTAAATTACGCACGATTCCTCTTAGCTTAAATTATTTTCAAGCCGAATATTGGTTCACAGTTTAGCAGACTGACCTTCTGGAGCTTGACTCTGTGCCTGCCTGACCCTTGGATCTTGACCTTGACTTGGATCTGGAACCGAATCTGATCCTTTCTACCTATCGATTTTGTTTGACTGAGCGCCTGTGAATGAGCTGGTTCCCGAGACTTGGGCGCTGTAAAAACCATTGAATTAACGATTACGATAACCTAAAACTAGCGCCGTGAACGTTGCTATTAGTTAATTTTCAAATAACTGTTTCGGATTTGGAGAGCACTCAATCATGGCAAAAGGATCCATTTATATCATTTATATCAAATTTTTATTCTGAATTTTAAAAAAGTCACGTAGTTGCTTCTAAAATAATTGTTGGAAGGACACATTTTTGCAAACTTCAATTCTAATACTAATCGAAAACTAAGTATGATTCTAATAATGCGGCTGTGGCTGCGAAGTGCAACCGCTCCATCATCATCATTTCTAGAGGAGAACAGGGCACCAGCGTGGGTTTATTAATGGTAGTGTTTATGTCGTGCGTGTGTACCTTTGTGTCAGGTAAAGCAAATCAAATCAACTTTTGAGACAAAAATCCACTTTCTTTCACTTCGGATTTTCTTTACACGCATCGCGGCTTCGATTGGCGTCTTTAACTAGTTTCTTAGAAACAATCGGAAGGGCGTTGGTTCAGAAAAGTTGCTCCGTTATTTTGGTTGCCCGAACAATGGCTCCCAGAAGCGCTTTGGCCCAGTGGCTTTGGACCGTCGGCATCATCGTGGGCTTTTACTAGGGAAGGGGGAGGGAGTGACGGTGACAAAGGGAGCGGAGGAGTGGTAGTAGGAAGAGGAGGTGTGAAATACAGAGTGAGGGCAAAGAGGGAAGCGGGGGAAGGGAGCGGCGGCGGAGGCGTGAGTGGACATCGTGCACAAGCGTTGATTGGCAGCTGGTCCTATTGAGACAAAGGAGAACAAAGGTTTGGGGTTGAGCGTGTTTAGCCCATCGCCTGTTTTGCGTCTTCGTTTTTGTTTTCCCTTCCTTTTAAACGATGTCCGATCTCTTCGGAACGACTAACAAGATCGCCGCTTTGGATCGATATTCTTGACGCCTCGGAAGTTTTGATTTGGTAAGCGCGATTTGTTTGTTTATTTTTGACGAGATGGCGTAGCACAGATGTTGCGGTCTGCCGAGAAGCGGCTTCCTTTCGACGAAAGGGAGAATTTTGTTATCAGTTTTATTGTGGTAGACCAAATCCGGTGGACTTTGATCGGATCTGGTTAGTATCGGCGAATCATGAGGTTGAATCTGGTAGATTCAAATTACATTTTGGAATAGATCCAGATTTGCATTTTGAAATGTTTCTGTCGCCGGTTCACTTAAGTCGGGCAGTCTGCTTTAAGTAAGTGAGTAAGTAGCCTTTATTGCATCTGACAGGTTTTCAAAATATCATGGGAGAGAGTGAGTCTGGTTATGATTATGATCCATTGTGGTGATCATGGTGGTATTTTGTTTTAAAATGGTAAGCAAGGCTGTGATGAATCAAGGCCCCAAGGATTGGATGAGGCAATTTGATAGACCTAAACACTGTGGACCTGAATTGTTTAAAAGGATTTAGAACAACGCACGCCTTGGAGAAAGACCCAGGGCAGGAAGTTGGGCTACCACAGAGAGAGAGAGAGAGAGAGAGAGAGAGAGAGAGAGAGAGAGAGAGAGAAACCCAGTTATTCCTTTCATTTGATAGTTCCATGTTTAATCCTGCTCTCCAACTGTTTGCTTCTTTTTGGGTGATGTCCAGTCTTGGGTGGAATCCTTCAGAAAACTTAATTCCTTCTAGGCACCAGCTGACAACTCCACAAATTTGATTGCCTTATGCCTGTTCAGTTGGATGGCTTAATTGTGAACTGTACTGAACGTGCCTACAGTTTGAGCATGGTTTTTGACTAACTACATCACTTTGTAGCCATTTTGGTGCCCCATGCAAATCTGTCAATTTCATGTATGTGATATTTGCAGATTCAGATCTCTTTTGCCTCAAACTATCTTGATCTCATTAACTGATGCATTGTTGCATGGGATATTCATAGAATCTGCTCTCTTCTTGACCTTCTCATTGGCTTTTCCAAGGAGATTTGCACAAACCACAAATGGTTTAAAACTTTCTCCCCAGAGCCATAACAAAACACCCATAAATATCTGCATATTACACCAATATTACAATCACACCTTTGGCTGAGCACTCATTGAGCAGAGATTTCAGTTAAAGCTGTTTCTTCTAGTTCACCAAGAACTACATTTAAATCAGCCGACCTATCTATAGTCCATGCTCACCCCTCATATCAATAACTATTGCACTCGGTCTATGGATGCTGTGACATTTATGGTCCCTCCAACTAGAACAGTTCCCTGGCATTCTTGGTCGCTGGTCTTAAACTTTGGAATTTGCTGCCTAGTTGAGGTTGTTCGATCATATCCTTGAGATCCTTCAGATCTAAACTTGAGACGTGTTTGTTTCAACTTACTTATTCACTGTAGCATAGCTTCTGATTTCTCTGACCTACTGGAATTCGACACGGCTTCTCAAACGCATTTAAACCGTCGTAACAAGCATCTTGTTGTTTTTGTTCAAATGACAGGTGACAAAGGTGAGGAGTGTTTTTGTGGGATGGGTCAGCTGGACCTCTGCCACCTCCAGGACGGTTTTGCCTCCCTCGTCAAGCAGGCCGACCCAGAACATCTGCCAAGCTTCTTCCTCTGGCTCGATCTCAAAGTTGCCCAGTTCAAAATCAACGGAAATTTCGTTCCAGGTTTGGCTTACGATTGTATGGCTGTGTTTTGCCTTGTCTGATGTCAGGTGAGGGAACTTCCAGTTTTTCTCGAGGGTTCTGACTGTCATGGCCTCCTTGGCTTCTAAAAAGGAGCTGGGTACTGTCAGAGTTGTAACAGGCATTTCAAATTGTAATGTTTTGAAAATCACGGATATTTTTTAGCTCTACACAGAGCTGCATCAAGGAGACCAGCGTATTTGGTGACGCGTAATTGAATCAAATGGTAATGTAAAATTTGCTAAATTGTTGCACACCTCCCTCAGCGAAGGGCTGATTAAATAAATTTACTTTCTGGACATTCGCTATATATATTTAGTGAGTGAAAAGACCCTATTTAAATGACCAGAGACATGCACTTGTGTACGTACATATGTTAGTCATCAGAGGCAGGGTCCTGGATCGATACATCCTGTGAAAAGGTGCTATATAAATGACCAGAGGCATGCGTGTGTGTATGTGCTTATGTTATTGATCAGAGGCAGGGTCCTGGAACCAATAGATCTTGTGGCTGAAGCACAGATTTGAGAACTAAAGTAACATCCAAGCCGCTATTCCATACTAGGAATCTATGATGCTCAAAAACAGATTGTCAGTTTCATGTGGTGTTGTATGGTTTGAATCTCAGCCGTGGATATGAAATCAAACATTGCACTGTAAGCCACTTTTTCCTGCAGTCGACAGATGCCTTACTGATATCGTAATCGTAAGCTCAAGATTTCTTAAGCGCCCAATGAAAGCTAAGTCGCAGGAACCAGCTTATTCATAAGGCACTCGCTAAAAACAAATTCTTTAGGCAGGAAAAGTTCGGTTTCTGGTCAAGATCCAAGAGTCGGGCAGGCAGACCATCAGATAGCTATGGTGGGTGGTGTTTGGAATTGAACCGGAGAGTGAGATAAGGGGAAGAGGAAGAATCAGGATTGGATTTGTGAAGAGGAGTGATAAAATGCTGCTTTATTAGTCTTTTTTCTGCCACAGACAAGGAGCTCGCGATACAGAAAATCTGGATACAACACGCAACCCGAAGACTTTTCGACAAGGACGATAAACCGTTGAAACTCTTCGCAAACGGGTCTGGCCTTGTGACGCCAACCAAGACCGAATCGCCACACGACCAAACAACGAACAACGCAAACAACACGAGACCTTTCACCGAAGTCGACGGAATTGTGCCATTAAGTCTTGCCGGTAGCCCCCGCTATGATGTACGCACCGGGCGAGAGAGCATCAGTTCAACTGGGGTCACCGATCAGGATCTGCGAAGGGTGATGCTTCGCGTTCCTATGCTGCTTTCTCAGGAGCCCCCACCAACGCAGTCCATTCTTGAGCCGCTCGACTTTTCTTGCGTTGAAAAGAAAACACGAACTGAAGGCAAGGACACGGTGCGATCGTTGTTGCGTGAAGCCCTCTGCAAGACGCGGAATGCTGCGCCAGTAGAAACTCGAGTAGCTGCCGCTTCTAAGTCAGCCTCGGAGACGGGCGTCAACGAGAAACAAAGCGAGAAAGACATAAAATCGGACGAGATTCTTGTGAAACCTGCCGGCGACGAGGCGGAAAAGAACAGCTGTCCGTATTGTTCGAAGACCTTTCAGTATCGCTCGAGCTACCGACGTCACGTCAAGATTCACCAGGGAATCTTTAGCCACATGTGCTACGTCTGCGGACGCAAGTTCACCCGCAAGGAACACTTTGTCCGACACAAATGCAATCGAAGGCCAAACAAGCCGAACCGCGGCCAGGATGCTGTCCACGATGCTGCCTCGGCAGCTTTTCCTTCCGACTGCCAGATGTCGTCGCTAGATGCTGAAGGTCAGGAGGTCGCTACGGATCTGGACGAAACAAAACTGAGCATAAAAGTCGAGAGTCACGATGACGGAGAGTTCGTCGAGGAAGTCAGTTTCATAGACGACATAACTGACGAAGAGTTTGGTCGTCTGCACGAGTCACGACGAAAATCGTCGACACCTCGGAAAATTGTTATTGCCAACGAAAGCCCGTCAGACGTAAGCGACACAGAGCCAAGCTTCAGTAAGAAAGATGCAAATGAGTCGTTCTTCTCTGAGAAAAGCCTGGAGGAAGATGGAAATGTCAGGATGCATGAAATTGAGGGGTTTCTCGTCCCAAGACGGGACGAAAACCGCTCCGACGAGGGCAGAGACTTGAGCGTAGAATCCATATCGAATGGACTATCTTTGGAAGGTATTCCGACGCGCGGTGGACTGCAGGGCAATCAGGGAACCACGGAGAAATCGTCGTTCGGGCCGTCGGCTGCGGGGTTTCTTAACCTCCAAACGGGAAGCTATAAAGTGGAGGAGATCGACGATGACGACACGACGTCGGACTCGGGGAAAGCGGGGAAGGTGATAACGATCAAGAAACAGGCCAAGTACCTAAAGCTGAAGAACGAGGCACACATTGTCGACGGTAACCTCTGCTTCTCCTGTCCGCACTGCTTCAAGACTTTCCACCGCAGTTCCAACTTCTCGCGGCACATGCGTATCCACCGCGGCGTCTACAGCTACATTTGTCAGACGTGTAGCCGCGGTTTCTTCCGGCGGGAGCATTTCCAGAAGCACAAGTGCCACCGCAAGAGCATGTCGACGGTCTGTGACCGCCGGACGAAGTTCGAACTGCTCCAGAGTAACGCCGAGTCGGGCGATGCGAGTCCGCTTGAAAACTCGGGCGACTTTGGGGAGTGGCCGCTGAATTCGTCTTACCACGTCGCCGATTCTGGGAATAGCCTGCTGATACCAGCTTCCATGGAGACTGCGCAGTGATCGTCTGTTCGTTCGCTCGCTTCTCGCATGAGATCTTCTGCACACGATCATCTGCTATGCCGATTCTTTTGAGTTTTTCCGGTTTTTGATCTGTTATGATCGTCTTTGATCAGTGCTTGTCATTTTAATTTCTGCGTCGTTCATGACAGTTGATCCTTCTTTGAACGGTATTATTTTCATTTAATTAGCATTTTTGTGCTATCAATCTATAATTCTACAACGTTTACACCTATTTAATAATTTATTATTCGTAACAGCTGATAAATTTTTGACCAGACTGAAAACTTTCAACTGGTTTTCAGAAATTTATTTGATTGACCCAGTTCCTTTCCTAGCGATTGATCTCAAATTATCAAAAATCTCGTTGAAATCATACAAAGCGTGATAATCACTTATAACTAACAATCCCTGTTGTTAAAACTAATTCCTAAATCGTCTACAGCTGCGATGATATGGTGGTACCCAGTTTCTAGAAGGCTGGAATGATGGAATTGATTTCATTTTAGTGTTGATCTCAAATCTAGTGTTATTTTATGTTTTCTGATTTACATGTGAAACTTCTGGACGTGTGAAAATGTTCTTCGTACATGTTTAGGGGTTTGATTTCTCGTTTCTTGTGTAGTCGTAAACGCTCGCATGCATTCCTTTGATGTGTTTTGATGAGTTCCTTAGTTTTGAAATTGCTGCGGCGTGATATTATTTTCTGACGTGCCGAGCCTTCCCTCGCTTTACAGCGCGTTTCAGCTTCATGACGGAAAAGTTTAGGTGAATGGAAGCGTTGTTTAAATTAGCCAAAACTTGCCTTGGAGGCTTTGTGCCGAGTTCTTGTGTTGAGTTTCAATTTTGCCGATTCAGGGATCAAGGAGTTGTTCACTTGATTTGGATTTGAGACTGCTGGTTTTAACGTCTAAGTGATGCACCTCTGACTGTCATGGAAAGACCGTGTCATGTTTCAGTTATATTGCATGTTGTGAGATGATTTCGGGTTTTCCGTTCACGTGGTTTTGGGAATGGTGGAGTTGTTGCGATTCTCATATCTTCGCGTCGAGCTTTGGGTCATTGCTGTTTTGCTGTTCTGTGTCGTGTGTGAAGGCTTCGATTTCCGTTTTACTTTATTCAGCAACATCTGGTGATGGGGTTTCACGTCTGCTAGCGACCGTGAAATTCTGATTTACTTGTCTTTGCTGTTTTTAGTCGATTCTGTTAGTATTTTGGTGTTGCCGTTTGTTGTTTATTTAATTTACTGATGAAGGCAACCATTATCGAATGTTATTTATATTTAAGTACTGTAAAGAATATCTTGTTGTTATTGTCATTTTCATTATTGTTAATATTATCAGTGTCATTTTTATTGATCAGTGTGTTTCTGTATCGTCTCGTCAAAGAAGGACAAGGGAACAAAAGTTTGAAATGCTTTCTGACGTTTTTATTGCACGTTCACACGAGTTTAATTTTCGTGTTTTATCCCAAGGTTTATTAGTATTCTGAGTCTCTAAGGAGTTTGTTCTGAAAGAGGTACTGTCTAAATTGCCAGTAAATACAGTTTTGCACACTGCTCAGTGTATAGTGCAAATTTTGGCAATGTGAACAGTTATGGGATAATTTTTGGCAGTTATGGACAGTGTTTGCTGATTGTTCAAACATTGTTCTTCGTTCGAGTCCAAGATAGAGTTATTGCACTTGGAGGTGATGTCTGACCATTGTGGCAAATGGTAGACCAGTAGTAGTTTACAAGGACTGGTAAAGGCTGTAAAAGGATTAACAAGATGAAATTATTGCTGAATGGTTGAGGAATTTTGATATGAAAGGCTTTGCTGTTTTGGGTACTTTTTCTGCTAGTGTATGAACTTATCCATTGACTTTTAAAAAACTATGCTGTTTGTATTCCAGATTCTGCTGTTATTATATCGGATCAGTCTTTGCCTTTTGTGGCTTACCATAGTCAAGAGAGACTTGTGCAGCCTTCCGTAATCAACATGTGTCGGCATTTTATTGATATCTATTGAGATTTGAACGTCTGTCTATTCGATTATAATTTGATATTATGAACAGATGGCACAATCATGATTTGCTGATTGTATAGACTTTGCGCTAATTTTCAGTTATTTAATTTATTTGTTCGACGTTAATTTTTTGAATTAGTGGTTCGGTATTTTGACTTGTAGCTTTTTGCCGTTTATGTGTGACTTTGTGGTTGCGGTTTTATTTTGAGTCTGTATTCGGTAAATAGCCGTCTCGTAGTGACGCCGTGGTGCGAGAAGGTTATTTAGTTTGATGTTTTCTGTTGCTTTAAATCTGTTGTCAGTTTTCTTTGTCGTCGGTTGAAATTCTGCCGTTGGTTTACGTGTATTACGATAACGGTTTTACGAGTAATTAAAGTATTTACAGTAAGTCTTAATTTATGAAGCTTTGCGATTTGTGAAATTACATCTATGGTTATGTTTGTGTGTTTTTGTGTGATCTCAGACAGTTGTGTGATGCCAATGGTTATTTATATAGCACCTTTTCAGATCCTCACAAAAAGAAAATATATTAAGTGATATAGCGTACGGTTTTAATAAAAAAAAAACTATTAAGAAGAAAAAAAGGTTCTTCTTTAAAAATAAGATTTTTCTTTATTAGGAAAAACATTTCTTACATGTGGGTGTCATGTAAGAAATGTTGTTTGGAACAGAGGGAGAAAATTTGGATTAGCAGACTGGAAAGGTGGAAATAATTTTTTTATCTAGTTGTACAGGAAACTATTAGTCTGAAAGTTTTGAAAGAAATTACTGAATGAATATCATCATATCAACAGAATTTCGTGGAAAGTTTAATGTTAGATGTCATAAAAAGTGAAAATTTGATGGAAAATCTGAGGAAATTGTAGTGTAAAATTTTATTGGAAATTAAAAGTTTCATGGAAAATTCCATGGAAATTATAAAATTTCATTGTTTGACTGTAGTATGGAAGATTTGCTACTGGAAAAGTTAAAAGCATTTTATGTTTCAATTTTTAAGTCTCCATAAAAAGGGCTTTAGAATGACTTTTTTTGTGTAATCTACCTTGACAAACAGATGCAGATGTCAGTTTAAAGCTGTTGAAAATTTCTCTAAACATGACTTTTACTGTTCTCACAGAATACAGCTGTTAGTTCAAATATTGTAATCGTATTTGAGATTTCTACAGCGCCCAAAGAAAGCTAAGTCGTGGAGACCAGCTTATTCACTGGTGAAGGAGGAGAAAGTAGGAAAATGTTGAGAGATGTTGGTGGATATTTCTTCCAGAAGAAATAAGTTTGTTGCATTTTGTCTGTCTTGGCACAGATTGCATGATATTTCCATGTCGAAGATCTACTGACACTTTTTGATCTGAGATTTACATTTTCATGTGTCTCGTATTGCAGTTATTTGGCTTCTCAGAAGTGAGCTACATCTGTTGTCAGTTCCTTGTTACTTTATGGCGAAGGAAAATATCGTCTATGAAATCTTGGCCAATATTAGTTAACCTAACCAATTATTTAATTTTTTAATTATTTATGTAGTGCCTTTTATTTGCTCTTGCCAGTCCTACAACCAACCTTACTTTTTTTGAGATTCTGCAGGAATTTTTGAGCAGACGTGTAGTGTTATGGCCTTTTTAAGTTGTCTGTCTCCTATGTTCTTGTGCATTTTTTTCAGATTGAAAATGTTACGGAATGCACTGTAAAGAAACTTTACATTACAGTTATAAGACCTTTGGATGTTACGGTAATTATTTAAGGGGTAAATATTTATCGGTTTTTCATTAGAATTGATGAGCTAATATCTTTGAAGCAGTTACTTGTTATAAGGTAAAGAGACGTAGCATTAAAATATGAGTTTGTGTGAGATCTTTGATTAAAGTATGTATCGCTGTTTAGTTGAAGTCATGAAGTGATATCTTGATTGCTCTATTGGTTACAGATGGATTGATGATTGGACTGACCAATCTATCGTTATGACAGATTGATTTCTGATGAATTGGTGAACTGAGAGATCAGTGTTTGATTGACTGTTAGACGTACTTGGTCATGATTGAATGTAAACGGGTTAGAGGTTTGATTGATTTTTATCGGCCATTCATTTCGTTGCTGTGTTTTATTAAATTTCTGACATTTTGATCTCCTTGCAAATGATCTCAATCGAAAGTTGCTGACGCTTCAGTTGTCGTCCCTGTCCTCCGCCGAAAATTCGAAATTTATTTGTTACTATTATTGATTTTATTAGTACTGTTGATGGAATAATATTAATTTGTTAATTTGATGTCAGAGATGTTATTTTTGTTGCCGATTTTTATCGTGACATGTCGTATTCTTACATGAAAGACACTAAATATTGGTGAATGGATTTAAAAAATTTCCTTTGGTTCAAGATCGTTGGCCAGGTTATGATTTAAGAACAGTGTCTTGTCAGGATATAAATATGGAAGTTTTGTCATTGTTAATATGTTTTTATTTTAGTATTTTTGCGCGAGATGGACTTATCTTTCAGGATAAAAATTTGAATAGCATTATTTTTATGATTCTTTTTTATTATTTAAGTATTTTTACCTGAGTTAGGCGTGCGCCTTCAAGATAAAGAAGTACGAGTAGGTCCAAGTGAATTAATTATCTGGGACTACCCCCTTTACTTCATCCCAGTTTAAGCGAAAAATAATTTTTAATTAATTTTTATTAATTTCTGATGTGCCATTCGGTGTTAAGCACCAGATAGTTGGGATTTAAAAAAAATAAATTTGGGGCAATAGGGAAGTATCTGGAAAATCAATTTTTAAATTTATTTCTAACCCAAAGATTTATTATTGGATTCCTACTGTTCGTGATTTTGCCAAGACATCTTTGACAGTCTTCAATGAGGACTTAACATCGGTTGTCTTCTTTAAGTATAGATTTCATGATTTACTACACCATTTGTCGATAAAAGGACAGTGTTTCAAGTTCTCTTTGTGAGATGACATATGTCTGGCTGGGGTTGGCCCAGATCAATTTCCGTAACAAAACAAATTTATATTACATCGGGAGTAGTGTTTAGTCAACTTTTTGTAAAGGTGCTGCGACTGTCAGTTTTCTTTGGTGCAGAAATAATTATATGCTGGAATGAGAAAAGAAAGCCGATCCTAACTCTTTAGGGAATCCAGGCTTTGATGTTGGGACATAATGAGAATTTAAACAATTAGGAAAACTTTTGGGGTAAAATCTGAGGGCGTACGATCGCCATTACCCACATAGTCTGCTAGGATCTGTTTTCTGATAGGAAGGGTAGGGAAAGCATTTGTTCATCCCTGGACTAAGTTCTGGCATGTACCCCTGACTGAGGTCAGCTGGGGGTGCATGCTCGAAATTTATTTCTTGTGAAAAAGACAGTTTCCATTCACTGGAAGAGAGCCATCATTAAACTGTTTAAATCATTAAATCTAATTCTTTTTTCCTGTGTTACACCTTGGCAATGTATTTTGGTAATATCTTGGCATCTCACAAGGTCTTTTGATAAATGAGGGAATAATCGGGTGTTATGCTGAAACCTAATGTCAGAGTCACTGTTAATTAGATTTGTCTTAAAGTTACATCTTTCTTGGTTCTTTGAACAAAGATGGTAGTTTCCCTAAGGGCCCCTAGTCGTGATTCCGTCACCCAACCAGACGGGTACAATTTTAACAATGAATGCATATTACAATTCTATTATTGATATACGTTTAATATCAAGCAGTCAGTTAACGAGACGTACATTGAAATCACGTGATAGCACAACCGATGTTTGTAATTACCCTGCTTTTTATTTTTTATTTGTCGTGATATTCAAGACGCGTTATTTGCGAGCGATTACAAACGAGATGAATAAAATTCGCTTTATTTTATGTTTTAATGTACTGGTTTCATTGTCTCATACTGTACGTCCTTGCGTTTTCTTCTTCGCGACGAGTAACGTACCTTTCAAAACAACATTTTTGTATTTTGGCTGTAAATGATCGGCGTGACATGGCAGCCAATTCATTGAGCGTATTAAAGCGTGTGGGGTGCACCAACTTAATTAAAACTGAATTTAACAATTAATTAACAATCCTGCAGAGGAAAGGGAGGGGCAGTTTCGCTACCAGGTTCCACAGGTCTGACCAAGGAAACAAACCAGTCCGTACCGTCTTGTCATGACAGTTTATCAGTCTTGCCAGAAACGATCCCAAACTGTAAAGGGGCCTCAAACAACTAATGCCATAACGCCTACTTCGGGTGTTTTTCAGAGGATACTTGGTAGGACAATTCAGTCGTATTTTTAATCCCAACAAAGTTCCTGTCTAATATTTTCCTCCTAATTGTCGTTAGTAAGAGAGCTAGCGCTGCTGACGTTGCACAGAAACGAGTTACTACACTCACGACATCACAACTCGCACAATTTCATGCACTGTTGGTCGCCCTATGTGGAATTTGTACACTACGAAGGGGTACTGTATTGTATTGCATACAGTTGGAGGTTATTTGCCAACTTTGGTCAGACAGTGGGGTGGAATTCCTTTTACGAAGCATAGGTAACAGAGCCAACAATTCTACATGACTAATTATTTAAAGACCTGTTAAAAGACAATTTCAAAAACTTAACCAAGTTCATTTAATTGCAGCTGATGTTCATATTGCCATTTTTCAATTACCATTAACAATTATTACACATTCGTATTGCAAGAAACTGAAGATTAATAATACAAGAAAAATACTGGACAAATTTGTTTTATATTTAAGACAGTATATTTGTAAAAATGTTTACTACTGATTATCTTCAACTTTTACTATCACCAACTTGTAAAAATATTAGAGACATTTCTTAAGCATGAATTTTCACAAACTAATCCCCTATTTTATTGTAATTTTGTAGATTACTTAATCTTTAACCATCCTTAACAGCTTATAAAAATAATAATAATTAAAATTGTAATAATAATAACTAAAACACTCAACAGTTATTATTAATTTTAAAATTATCGCTACTAGACTAATTCTTAACGACTGAAGCCAAGACTACTAGACTAATTCTTAACAACTGAAGCCAAGACTACGACTAGATTAAGCCACAGTTTCCTGTCCATTTCTCTTAGGCAATTCCAGGAGGCACTACATAAGTGTTACGTCACCATTACAACTCTAATATGAAATGAAAATGAATCAAACTGCAAAGTACTGGCCAACAGATTCACTTGGGAAATTTCCAGACACAGTCATATGGTTAAAACTCGTCAACGTATGCATGAATTTGACTTAATCTTGGATACAAAACAAGAACTACCAACGAAACTAAAACAAAAACCAGAATTCACGTGCAGGTCCTGTTTTGCAGACCATTTCTTGCTCAAAAACCGATTAAAGAATAACCCCATGGCCTCGTTTTTTGCATGCATCTTATCTGGACACTTATGTAGCACCTTGTTTGGAACAATTCAAAGTAACCATGACTCGGCAACAATTGCACAAGAATCTGTCTTCAGTATTGCAACTTCATCAGTCGGAGCACCCTTGGGTGTAATTTTTCACAAATTATCACTACAAAAACTACATGAAATTGCATATTTCTTCCTCTCTGATCAACTTGAATCAGAATATTTTGACTTTCACAATACGAATCGAAATAATTTGACTTCCACAATATGAGGTGATGGATATCCACAGACTGAACGAACAGTTGCAGGCTCTCAAAGGCGCTATATTAATGTCTGTAAAAATGTCTGGCCACAATGTTACAAAACAGGTAGACCACACTTTTTTGATCACACAGGATGAGATTTATTATTACTATTACTACTACTATTATTATTATTACTATTATTATTGCTACTATTATTACTACTACTATTATTATTATATCAGATATCATGCTAATTTATGAATTCAATTCAGAAACACACAAACAGATCAAGTAATAATCCAAATGAGTTTTTCCCTTGTGCTGATCCAAAGAAGTTTTTCCCTTCAGCTGATTCAAAGAAGATTTTCCCTTCAGCTGATCCAATAAGTTTTTCCCTTCAGCTGATCCAAAGAGGTTTCCCTTCAGCTGAACTGATTTCCTACTGAGTATGTTGAAGCGTATGTATGTATGTAGACACTTAATATAGTGCCTTTATGTACTTCTTGAAAGAGCTGCACACACACTACTAAATAACTAATCTAAACAAGTCCATTTCATTGTGAGTGTAAAACGCCTAGTGGCGCCACCTACATTATTATGTATGATAAAATGTGTCAACAACAATAACAGTTCTGCCCAGTCGATCATCCTCGATCATTTAACACAGCACACATAACTGATCGAAACTGGCAACGCTGGTTGTGGATAAGCAAAAAAAGAATTTAAATCTATTCATCAAAGCTTGATCTTAAGGCAAATGATCAAAACTGTCACAGATTTTTCTGTGCAGTTAACCATAAAACTAAACAAACACATTATTAGCTGACCCATGTCACGGTTCAAATGCCACCTAAAACTGATCAGCTGCCACATATTTTAGATACAATATAACAGATATGGAATTCATATGTTATTAGCTTCTTCAAGTGAGTCGCAGTTCAGAATGCAACACCAAGAAAGCAACACCTACTGCAGTTTTCACATTCACAAACAAGGAAATTCAAGAATTCAGTTAAGCAGCCAACGTCACAGAAACCACAGATTTCTTAAATAAATCAAAAAATGCCAGCCAGTGAAAAAGTACCAACTTCCAACAAAAAGATCACAGACCTTCACTGTGCCTTGGGGAATGTGACTGACACCCAGTCAGATCCACCCAAAGCTCGCTTTAATGTTATCTTTTGGAGTTGTGTCAGGCCATGACGTTGCATGAAGTCGTGTCCTGAAGCTGAATTAATTTTGGGTTCAATATCCCAGGCCGCGTCGTATCAGAATCGGTGTTCTGTTCAAACGTGTTCTGAGATTCTGGTATAATCACTAGTGGGATGTTATTATACCTGTATTTCTCAAGTGCCGCTGTCTGATGACGAAAACATCAACCAAATGCACTGAGCAACAGTTCTTGTAGGACTTGCCTATGCGTTAACCGTCCCGGGGAGGCTCAAACCCACACACTGTGTTAGAAGGCGACTTCTCAACCCGGTCGGGATGGGAATAATTTCGGGTTGTATGCAGGCTTAAAGATAAATGTATGCATCTCTTGACTTGTTCTATGCCTTGCTAACACTAGAGGTCGTATGTATGTGTGACTTTATCAAAACCTACAGAT
This sequence comes from Norana najaformis, assembly GCA_964023275.1. Lineage (NCBI taxonomy): Eukaryota > Metazoa > Annelida > Clitellata > Crassiclitellata > Hormogastridae > Norana > Norana najaformis. The sequence goes on along the minus strand of OZ029926.1, from coordinate 24,500,035 downwards.
ACCAACTTTAAAAAAGCACCACGTTACAGATTTACATATTTTACAACAGAAGCAATTTCAAATGTGAACTAGCATCCAATATGGCAAACCAAGGCCCCTGATAAAAATTGCTTGAAAGGATCTTTAGAACAGAAATTCCTCTGTATAAGAGTAGGAAACTCGTTGAATAATTGGCAAATGGTACTATCTCAGTGGGCACAACCATTGGTTTTAAATCAATGCCAGAAACTGTCTACTGACAATCATAAAGTTCAGTTGTTCTGACATAGAAGGAAAGTCCCTGCACCCTTGAAACTCATGAAATGTTTCATTATAGTCTAGAATTTTGGCTCAATTTTTAAAATAAACAAAAAAATTTAAAAAAATAAAATAAAATTTCAAAGCGTAGAGTAATCTATGAATGTTTCGAACGTAACAGAATCAGGGAATTGTGCTTCGTTTCATCACGAAGAATCAAAATTTCATTTTGTTCTGTTTCCACTTATTACAACTGCAAACTAAAACGCTACTCCTTTAAAATGCTACTACTTTTAAGCTGCTACTAAACAGGAATAAACCAACTGCATTAGTAACAAGCCAACAAAAAGTGAAATCGGTTAAACGATCATGCCTTCCTCCATTTACATTTAAAACGAGCCCCTCAAAAGGGTTATATAAATGTCCAGCTCTATCCAGCCTACAATTCCTTGCTCAGCTGATGAATATATGGCATGTTAACAAATGCATTACTTACTCACCTACCCGTACATTTCCGCACAACGTACGATTTTAATAGCATGTTGCATGATTCAATTGACTCACAAGCTGTTTAAAAAACTCTTCTGCTTAACTTGGCCTGGTCTCAAAATGGAAGGTAGTCACACCTTCCGGAGCACAACTAGCTCCAAACTCACTCTGCTTGTAAAAATCAGACTAATAAAGTAAACGTATAGCTTTCAATCACTTTACATTCAACATCTCAATTCAAATGCAAGACAGTTTAATGAGGGCCGTAGTTAAGGCAGAGGTCATGGGTTCAAATCCTGGAAAAGATTTCCAATTATACCCTGCACCATTTAGTTAAACATTTTAAAGGTAACGGAAACACGAAAAAAAGAAGAAAGAGGTTGTAAAGCAGAGTCATCTAAGAAACTAAAAAAGAAAAGAAAAAAGATCAACAATTTTGGGGTTGATACAGCAGGAAGTTGGAAAAATGGGCAAATTACACCTAAGAATGGGTAAAGTACAAAGGTCTTAAAACCTGTGAATGCAGGTAGGTCAAATTTACAAAACTCTATGACATTTTTTCTGCATATAGCTGCAAGTTTAACCCATTATTTTTAAATTTTGAAAAAATTATCAAATATTTGGGTTATTAAGAGAGAGCTCACAGCTGGCACTGAACTTCAAAATTCTGACAACACATTAAACGAAAGCCTAAACATAATACGCAAAAAATCACTTAAAATCCTTTGAAAACATTCAAACTAATTCACAAGAGACACTAAATTGCAGAAGCTAAGAACTTGCTAGCATTTGGTGGCTTCACTAGTAGCTGTTGGTCTGCTAGTAGCAGCTTACTTTGCTAGAAGCCGTTGCCTATACCAAGTTTCTTCTTTAGGAATTTTGATGAGATCCGTTTGCCATTGTTTTGCAGGATCTTAATCCCACCGTACTTGGCCCATTCCTCCTCAAACTGTGGTTCCAGAATTTCAGCTCCCCGTTTCCGGGTCAGTCCCGTCTCTTCGAGCGATAACTCGCACATCTTCATATCATCTACGCCTGTACAAATCGAAGAAGAGTGCAGATTATAACATTGGAATCCTAGTAGCTTATAGAGGAGCTACATAATGCTCAGATACTAACCTGTTGACGCTCCATTGCAGATAATGCCTACAGTATTTGTTACATATAAATTGTAATCGTAAACTCAAGATGTCTACAACACACAACGAAAGCCAAGTTGCGGGAACCAGCTTAACCACAGGCGCTCAGTCAAAACAAAATCGATAGGCAGGGGGTGGTTTGGTTCCAGGTCAAGATCCAAAAGTCAGGCAGAGAGACAGCATGGCAGCTATGGTGGAGCGGAAAGATAGATAAGAGGAAGAACGGGTGTCAGGATAGGATCTGTGAAATAGGAATGTTTTCAGTTTTGAGTGAAAGGCCAATGCAGAAATTGGAAGTCTTCTCAGCAGGCTCAAATCCACAACTGTTGGATTACGGACCAAGTGCACTACTGGATAGACCAAAGTGCCACACAGACGCACTTATTTACCTGCAACGAGAAGGACGGGTTCTCTTCCAGGATGCAGCTCCATCTGGCGGGCGATCCACTTGCCATCAAAATGAGAGTACCACCATCCCTTCGGCTGATGTTCGTCGTCTCTGTGAACATCTGATGGCCTCATGAACGGAATGCGGAAGTAGCGTTGCACGTCACTATTGTTGCTCTGATCGACCTTTGCAACGACGTTGTTCTCGGCTGCAACAGTATAACCTTGGCTGTGTAGCACCAGCATATTTGGGGCATGGTAGCGTATCAGACAGAGCACTCGGCTTGTAACATGGAGAGCACGGGTTCGAACCTGCTCCTCCGAGACGGTTACGGTGTATGGACCTCAAGCAAGTCCTTCACTCACAATTGCTCGGTGCCACTGATTGATGTTAAGTTATTAGACAGTGGCGCTTAATAAATGCAAAAATAATAAAATAATATTTATTTCATGCTATGATCCGTAGCCTTAAGTTTGGTTTCCCTGGCCTACTAAATTTCCACTGAGCTTCTCCAACGGATTATAATTCTGACTATGGCTTCACTTGAAGCAACCATCACATTATGATATCAGCGGTAGGACAAACAGCTGACCAGAAGAAGCTGATCTTAAGTTTGTCCTAGATAAAACAACTAAATGCAAGTCAAATGCACATGGGAGCTGAATGGTTAGAGCGCTCGACTTGTAACATGAAGAGTATGGGTTCGAGCCTCTTCCCGAGTCGAATACTGTGTAGGGACCTTGAGCAATTCCTTCACTCACAGCTGCTCAGCGCCAATCATGTTCTGTCACATTGAGCAAGCTCGTGACCTCCTAAGATAAAAGATAAAATGCCCCTGTCTCGAATAATGAAACTAGCTTGTTCCAGGTAGATCATATGAACAGGTCAGCCTTCAGTTTCTTCCTGAAACTTTCAACAGAAAGTTCAGAAAGCGCTTGATGGGCATCACAGATGGTTGGAACAGATGCACTGTATGTTTTTTACATACTGCAGTGGCTTTTCTAGACAATACTGTGCCACAGCTCTTTCTCAAACTTTTGGGTTAGATCCTAACACACCAACAACAACATAAAGACCTTAAATGGTGTGGTGCCCTTTCAAATGGGCAGCGACGGAGAAGGATCTCACCTCATAATTCATTGAAAAAGTAAGCAGGGTTGAGGCCATACAGTCACTAAAGCAACCGTCTACATTTACATTTTATTTGCAACGACAGGAGACGACGTTTTTCTACCAGTTCTGTTACTAAAAATTCTGATCGTCACCTGCGCTGATGATCGTCTTTGGAGCTCGATCGTCTGATGCTGTTGCTGCTTGGCGTTTCTTGTTCTTCGTCTTCCATTCGTGATAAACCTTCAGCCGCCGATGAAACTCCTCTCTACAAGCTTCTAACAGTTCGACTTCTGCAAACATAAAATTAAGTCAAATCTAATCTAATAATCTAATCTAAAAACTTCTATAGAAGTCACTTCACTAAACACACAATGTCATGTAAAGTAATGTTTCATGTAATTTTACCAGCTTCCTCTGTTTGTCCCATCCTATCAAAGAAAGACTTGTTTTGTTTCTGCACTTGTTTGCAAGCTGATTCATGTCTGTAGAATTCACAATCATTGGCTTTGCAGAACCCTTCCTTTCCTTCACCTCGTTTTGAGGCAAATGGAAAATTTCCAGTGATATGAAATCTGTAAAATATCTTTCAGTCTAGGCTTTGGAATCAATGTCGAATCTTTTAGTGAAGTACACCAGCTGCTAACCAGAGCCACTCCCCCTTTCACCCTATCCTGACTCTCCTTCTTCCTCTTATCCCTCTTTCCAATCCCAAACATCACCCACCGTAACTGCCACGCTGTCTCTCTGCCCAACTCTTGGATCTTAACCTGGAACCAAACACTTTTGCCTATCGATTTTGTTTTGACTGAGCACCTGTGAATAAACTGGTCTCTGTGATGTGGCTTTCGCTGGGCGCTGTAGAAACCTCAGGATTACGATTACAATTTTATTCAAAAAATTTATTTCATTCTAATAAATTCTAATTTAAATCTAATAAAATTCCAACGTGCAATTTTAGTTGAATGAAATTACAAATAAACGCCCATTTTCATTACAGTTGTTAATTTTTGTATTTAATCTAATAAAACCCATATTTAAACACTCCATCATCATTTCAAATTGTTTTTTAATTTTGCATAAGTAGTCTCACTGTTGTGACCGCCAACTAACTCGTCACAGACTTTGCATGTTCGCCCTACAGAGACACCTATCTTGCACAAATAAAGATTAATCACTTACTTACTGATATAATTTGACCCTGACAGGTCAAACGGAAGTTCTGCTTACCACACGAAGTGTTAATTGTGTCTCGCAGTTGGGCATAAGTCCACTTGGACAAGTCATGCTTCTGTTTGGAATGCTTGTCCTGCACCTGTACAGAGTTTGATCTAAAATAAGGCAGCAAGAAAACTTTGACAAAACTTTGATTAAGTTTACAAATAATAAGTTATATGCCAGATGAACGTCAATACATCTAGTGCTTGTTAGAACATGTTATGTTTCTTCTTTCAAATTTTCGGTTCAAAAGAAATTTTTTCCACGATCAAAGTTTACCCAGATACGAGGAAATGACCTGTTGTGAAAAAAATTACTCAAGGGGTCAGGAATGTATGCTACTTCCATCACCCCCACCAACACCACCATAAGTTGTCAGTATTGTTGTTATCATTAACGTCTCGAACAGCGTGGACTGTTCATCTGGAACAGTCTTCCACAAAGCATAGCCAAGAAATCATCTTCAAAACAATGTTATCATTCACACAAAGGCCTTAAAACTTTGAAACTATGAAACGAAAATTTGAAACAAGAAACACAACATGTTTTCCAGAGTTTTGCTCTTTTGATTTGTGCCTCAACACAGCGAATTTCTGTGACTCTAGTACATACCTACCCCGTAAATTCAGACTATGGACTTTGGATGTCAATTTACCCATGGATGGGAATCCATTGGTTGGTCTCCGTTTGTACTGGCACCCATTAATGGTGACTTTTCTAGCTAACTGAGCATTATTTTCTCACAGGTAAAGTCACTGTTCTTAACTTTACCACCAGCGTAGGGAATACTATAGTGAGGTATTTAAAAGGCGCTATATAAAGTATTCTGATAGCTAACTAACAACAGATGTTTAAAGTGAATTTGAAGTGGAGTTTACCGCATCAGCTGCTGGACTTCTTCAACCATATTCGAATCTTCTTCCACCAAACGCAGAGCAAGTTCTCGATCAAGCCGTTCCTGCTCCAGCTGTCGTTGCCTACACAAATCATTAAAATTAAAATCAAAGCTAAATCCAATTTATTAAAATTACCTTTAACATCACGGCCTGTCCTTCTCTATTATGACTGGAAATTTCTGTTAGATGCTTCTTTTTATTAATTTATCACCTTTTACAGGCACAACGGCCAGACGGATAAAGTGCTTGGCTTGTAACTCAAAGCATACGGGTGGAGTCTTCCCCGAGACGGTTACTGTGTAGGGACCTTGAGCAAGTCCTTCATTCACAGTTGCTCAGTGCCATCGATTATATAGTGGTCCTTAATAAATACAGAAATAATTTTATATATTCTATGCTCAATAGTAAAATTTTCCAATTCCAGCAGAAACTGGAATGAAAAGCACTGACCTGATTCTTTCTTCCTCCAGGTGTTTCTCCATTTCCTTTTCTCGTTGCTCCTAAAGAACAATAAATTCATTTGCTGTAGAAATCTCGAGCTTACAATTACAATACATGATCAGATCCTTTGTTGCAATGCTTAAGGAATGAAAGGCATGAAGTCTGTTTTATTCACATGACTTAAAATGAGGAATTCACGTTTAATCTCCTCACTTTTTATCACCTCGAAATTTTTACTCTGCTCAAACTAACCGTATTTTTGCGGGCAAGTTCCTCCTGTTTCTTCCGAGCGTCTTCTTCTTTCCTCCTTCGTACCTCAATCTCGGCCTTCCTACAAGCATGTCACACACTGACATCAGTTTCTAAAATATCAAGCTAGCTGCATTTGAAAAAAAGATTGTTTTAAAAAAATTAATTTTCTTCTGAGGCACTGGGTGAATGCTGATTCGCTGGCACTTCAGCTCTAAGTCTTGGGTTAAAATCCAACGGCACCAGCTAAGCCAAGTAACCCATAAGGTAAGGCTGTCATGCTGATACCATACCTCTGATTACTCGTGTGAATACAAAATACTATGTAATAGATGACTATATCAAATTATGTCCGCAAAGCCAGGCTTTTTCTTCAGTTCAGTCCCAGATCAGAATCCAAGGCCAACCTGGGGAGATAGCATGGTGTGCCACAGTGGAAATCGTCGATGACGGTGGTCATGGGATAGTGCAGAAGAGGACGCAGGATAGGACAGTTTGAAACTTAACTTACCCTACTTTCTTGCACACACAAGTCGACCTGCTGCTACCACACTGACAAAGGAGTGTATGGTAATAAATGACCAATTACCATACCATACCCGTTCACCATACCATACCCATTTACGATACCATACTTTTCACTCTGACATGGAACTTGTCAATATAAATATGATGCAGCAAACGGCTTAAGATGCCACAGAGGCCGCCTCGACTTCTGCAACTCACTGTAGCTTCATTTCTTCCTCTTCCATTCGTTTTCGTTCCTCCTCTTCCTTGCGCTTCCTCTCTCTTTCCATCTCCTCCTGCACAGCATAAACAATGAAAATAAATTACAAATTGCATATTTTACAGGTTTGGAAAAAGCAGTACACAAAGATACACAAAGATACATACATCAGCATATAGCAAAAATTATTTTGGCAATTAAATGAAGAAAAATGAAATTTAAAAAAGGCTTGAAAATAAGAAAAACTAAACAAGAAATATCGGAAATGAAAAAGCCTGAAAATAAAACAAATGCTCATGAAGCACACCTGGATTTTCCGAAGTCTTTCCTGTTCCTCTGCGATCTTTTGTGCCTCCACCATTTTCCGCAGTTCACCAAACGTCTTTTCCGTAGCTTTAATCATACTGTCGTAGATCATATCCAACTCCTTTCGCGTAACTTTAGCTGAAGTCTGCAGAGTTCAAAACAAAACAATGATTAATTTAACAACGAATTTAGGTTTGTTTCTCCCTTTATCCTGTGTGTTCAGTCACTTCTTAATGTTTTGCGAGTCATCTGGCAACCGGATCTGGTTCTTTGCATGACATCTATGGACAACCCCACTGCCTTGACGCAGCACTCGTGAATAAGCTGATGCCTTGCGATTAGCTTTTAAGTAGCACTTCAGAAATTTCAAGTTTACGATTACAATTACGAAGTCTAAACTTAAGACTCATCTGTTTCAGCCTCCTTATCCACCGATAGTCTAGCTTTCAGTTTCCATGACCCATTGGATATCGACTGGGTTTCTCCAATGCATTATGACCTTTTCGTATGGTTCCACATGACGTGACCATCGATTCCCTGTGATTATGATAACGGTGCTATAGAAGTCATTAGATTAGATTAAATTAAATTAATGGGCTGAATTTTAACTATGGACATACAGCGTAAAAAAATTCCCCACTCAGAAAATGTCCAAAGGTTTTCAAACCTGAATCTTTTTCTGTCCTTCCGTAATGTCCTTCTCGATGAGTGATATCTTCTGGAGGGCCGAGTCTTTCTCTTTCTTCAGCTGCCCAGCCAACTGACGCATCTGGTCCAGCTGAGAACTCAGGCTCCGTATCTTAACCAGCGTTTTGATTCTGCACAAGAAGATAGCAGATGCAACTTTCAGAATATATCACGAGACAAAAGAAGAAGAAATAACCGTTCCAGACAGCAGCATCGAAACAATCAGTAATAAAGAACAGACCAGAACAAGATATAGTAGAAAAGAACACAGCAGACTACAGGAACTAGATCACCGTAGAACAGCACAGAAACAACATAGAACACGACAGATTAGAATACAATAGAGTAAAAGACAATAGCAGACAGCAGAACGGAATAGACCATAGAACATAAAAAAGAAGAGCATATAGAACAGCATAAAACAGAACAGAAAAGAATGTCACAGAAGACATAGTACATAATATACAGAAAAGATTATCTAGAATACAGAATATAAATAGAACAGAATATATGGAATAATACAGGATATAGAATAGAAGAAAAAACAGAGGGTAGAATGGAAGGAGAACAAATGCCATAAAACTCAGAATAATGGATATAACTTCTCCACGAACCGCGGTCGAAACTGGTGTTTCGAATTCCACATTCGAATTGCCGACTGGAGCTTAACAAGGAGACCACGTCTGTAGGCAATCTTATTCTTCACTGTCAAAATATAAAACAAACAATTCCAAATTTTATTCATTTTAAATACAAAAACCAACGAAAAGAAGCAACCAGAAAAAATTAAAATCACGATGTAAACAATGAAATCAGCACAGAAATTCATATATAAATATCTATAGGATTACATGATACATGATAAATAACCAAAGCAGTAAAGTAACATTAAGGAATGAGAGGTCTTTTTATTACAAGTCATAACTGCAACTGTCCTTGCAAATGGATACTTACACAGCGCTACTTCAAGATAAACTAATCAAAGGCACCCTCTATGCTAACCAAAATGATGTTAACTTCCCTAAGAACAGGGAACCCATGAATTCCATAAGCATTGTATCAATTGTTAATTTCAAAAAACACTCTAATATCTGAAACAATGAAGCAATCGTAAAGGCTGCAACATTTTAACCACAAAAACTGCCGTCACATCATCACCCAACAAAACTAAAACAAAGAAAGAGTAAAAGCATTCGAATAAGAGAAGCGAACTGGATACGAACATTTGATGACAGACAGTGTACACCACTGGATCTTGCGCCATCGCGCACAGATCAACCACTTCTTGACCTTCTTGATCAGGAGTGCCAAGTTCTCGGGATCCGATCGCATTATCTGATCGAATTCGGCAAACTTTCCCGGACGGAAGAAGACCTTCGTCATTCCGAACTTGAAGTCGTTCTCATTCAATCCGAGCGCTTTGAACAGAGCCTGGGAAGAAAAAAAACAAGAAGAATGCACCTGGGAAAAGAATAGCATCAGCAGAAACTATCAGTTCATGCTTCTGATCATAAAAATTCGATAAATCTTTGCTGAATGTCTTTAACACATGAGGAGCCAAGATTATAAACATAAACAAAGAATCTGAAAAAAAACAACATGACCAAATACAATAATTTTTTTTAAACAATACTTTCCTATTGTTAAATTATCATCCTACTGTTAAATTAATATGACACTATTGTTAAATTATCAATTCATAATCGGCAAGAAGCAGCTTAAGACCAACTTTGCAGAACATTCTTGGATCCAGTCGAGCAATTTCTGGCGGCATGTACTGTTTATACGTGTTGTAGAGATCGGAGAACTGTGTTCGTGATGGAAAGCCTTGCTGCATCAATTCCAGAACTGACGTCATTCCTGACCGAACGAAAACAAAAACTTAAAATCTAATCATATGCCATGTTTTACATCAGCTGCAACTACTTCCTCTCGTTCCAAGAAATTTACAAGAAAGATCATCTCATTGAGTATTTCTTCTTTAGGTCCACTACCCTCTTGCAGGTCTAGGAATCCAACAAAGCCATTCTTTTCTGTTCTATGCCTTTCCGTTTACTTCACTGTAGCCCCAATCTGCTCCTTTGTCAGTCATCCAGTCCACTTAAGAAGCTCCAGGAACCCAAGAATTCTTTTCTTTCACGAGAACGTCCATTCCAAACTTAAAATTTCTAAAGCACTACTTAAAAGCTAAGTGCAGGGCACCGGCTTATTCACAAGCGCTTCGTCAAGTCAGTGGGGTTGTCCAAAGATGCCATGACAAGAACCTCGTTCAGTTGCCAGAAGACCAAAGACAGAAGGGTGAAAACGCACCACTGCACCCACACCGAAATCTCAAAACACACACACTATGAGACAGGCAACCATAAAACTAATTTACAGAAATATGCATATTATGTACATATAAAAGATAAACATATATGAAGTGCAGAAACCTGAGCATTGTAACTGCGTAAGAATTTGCGTTCCTTCAAACAACCGATCAACCATCCTGATGTTTGGTTTAATGCAACGGATGAAGTTCGTTCCCTAAACCAACAGCAACAAACAGCATCAGTCATCCTTCCAACGACAACACGACGAGAACACGAGGGCGTTCTCAGCAACAGATGAGAACTGATTGATTCAACAGTAAACCTGGTTATTTACATTGAAATGTAACAAAACATTTATATAGGGCCTTTTAAGCATCTCTCAAAGCACTGCTTACACGGATACCCAACTGATCAAAACAGGTGTGATACTAACCGTGCTGCTGAGTTTTTCCATCAGCAGGCTAAGCTGCGTACGGAACTTGCTTCCGACGCTGACAAACGTCAGCTTTCCAACGTTCTGAGATTCTGTTCCCTGGAAGATGGCCTTGACCAACGGACTTTTGCTTTCCATGACGAGAACTTCTAGCGACGCATGCAACGCGTCGTTGTTCTTCTCAATAAACTGCGCCTGCAAAGTAACAACGCACCAAGATGAAGTGTTGCACAATTTGACAACGGCACAAGCATAAGAAGGAAACGAAGATGGAAGAACAGACAGACGGAAGAATGGAGGGATGGAACAACAGAGGGAGGAAGAATGGATAGCTGAAAGAATGGAGGAAAAGAACAATGAAAGGATGGAAGAATGGAGGGAAAAAACACTGAAGGGAAGAATGAAATGAAGCAACAGCAGAACGATGAGAGAATGGAGTAAAGAAACAGTGGAAGGTAAGCAGGAGGGAAAAAGAATTAAGGGAAGCATGGAAGGAAGGAAGTGAGGAGGAATGGAAGAATGGAGAAAGAAAGAAAGGAGGGAAGGTACAACACAGGGTTGGAAGCACATAAGGAACAGGGGTAAAAGAATGGAGACAAGAAAGAACATAGGGAAGGAACAGAGAGGTGGAAGAATGGACAGTGGAATGGAGGCAAGGAACAATGCAGGAAAAGAGCAATGGACAGAAGAACGGAAGGAAGGAAGCAATGAAGGTAGTGAAGATTGTCATGTTACGTAAGTATTTATACTGTGTATCCTTCACTTACAGTATGGTAACATACTGCTCCAGCAAAATGCCTGATAAGAAAACCCTCTTCATCTCGAATTTCACGGTGGCTCTTCAGCTTCGACTTCCTGGCCACCTAACGTACACACACGGACAACAATAAAGTTTACCAAAAATTATTATTGCTGTTACGCTTTTGGTCTTTTACTCAAAGTAGAGAGGATTCCTCAGGATATAAAAAACTCAGTTTAAGAGTAGAAAACGATTACCGTAACCTTTGAAATATAAGGCCTCAACCTGGTTTACACAGTCAATAATAATGTTATTATTAATTTTATTACTATTACATTTTAATACTATTATCAACCAATAAAATTGTGCAAAACACATCAAAATTACATGGGAAAACAAATCAAAATTACAAGAAAATCAGTTAAAATATTATCTTTGCTATTTTAATATTTTTTTGCCCAAGGTACCTATGATCACCCGGGACTTACAAAAAAGGCTTTGGATAAATAAAATCTCTGCTAAATCTCGTCAAGTTGTGGGTTATTATTATTTTTATTATTGGTAATCATCTAAACTGAAAAAGCTTAGCTGCTACTCAACCCATTTCAAGAAAACTCTCTTCAAGTGTTTTTACATCAAAACCTTTCAACTGCAGACAATTAAGAAAAATTACTCCTAATAAAAAGGACAAACAATTAATTGTTAAAATTATAAGCAGAGACGGAGTAAGAACTGGCAAAAGCTTACGCTGAGTCGGTAGTGGTTTTTATTCTTGCTGTGGACCTCGAGTGTGAAATGATCGTAGGACGGCTTTGGCAGTTTATTCTCTTCGTCGAGAATGTCGAAGATGCCAATGCTCTTGTTTTCAATCAGTTCTAGGCAACAGCAGAGAAGAGACCCACATACAACCAATCATGTTCACTAAAAGATCTTTGATTGGGTTGATTGACTGATTGATCGATCAGTGGAATGGCTGGCTGGCTGACTGACCGACTGACTGACTGATTTACCGAGAGATGACTGACAAGAACACAGACACAAAGAGAAAGATAGGCACACAAAAAGACAGAGAGAGAGGCACATACACACTGAAAGACACACTGAAAGACACAGACAAGACAGACAGAAAGACACATAGGGACACAGAAAGACAGAGAGAGAGAGGCACATACACACTGAAAGACACACTGAAAGACACAGACAAGACAGACAGAAAGACACATAGGGACACAGAAAGACAGAGAGAGAGGCATATACACACTGAAAGACACACTGAAAGACACAGACAAGACAGACAGAAAGACACATAGGGACACAGAAAGACAGAAAGAGAGGCACATACACACTGAAAGACACACTGAAAGACACAGACAAGACAGACAGAGGCAGACAGACAGATACCTACCAATGCAGTCCTGGTTATCTGTATAGTGTATTTTCTTAATATTCAATCCCTCTTTCTCGTAAAGTGCTTGCTCCTGCAAACAGAAACACAAAAGATACTAGACAAGAGCAACACATTACGTGGAGTATATATGTGACGGATGTCTCCTTAAAAGTCTAGAACTCTACCAGTAAATAAAAGCATAACTAGGATACCACACGAAAATGACGTTACTAACACGATGCCGAGTTCTCTAAATAGCTTTCAAGCGTTTGACAATAAATTCGTAAAAATCTCTGCTACAAATTCGTCCACTGAATGGTCTCCAGAATAAAAGAAACAGAAATAGACTGTAAAAGTGTTAAGAATATTTAGCTAAGAACAGCTTATCATAATTGTAAACTCGATATTTCAACAGTGCCTAGCGAAAGCTAAGTCAAACAAAATCGACAGGCAAAAACGGTTTGCTTCCAGGTCTAGATCCAAGAGTCGAGCATAAAGGCAGTTTAATAAATAAGATCAGAATGATATGGAGTTCCCAGATTTGACAAATCGATGAACAGTTCTTAGCTAATAATGTCAGGTCAAAAGGTCGTTCTAGCCTCTCGTAGGATTCTGTTGTTGAAGAATTGCTGCAATTTCTCGTTGCAGTAGTTAATGCAGAACTGTTCGAAGCTGTTCGTCTGGAAATATTCTGACAAAAACCAGCAAACGTTAAAATCCAAAGAAACGTCAGCATCAAGGTCATAATCAAATAATAATAATTACAAAGACATAACATAAGGTAAAATAAGGTAACTGTTTTACCCCTATACCATCAGCCTTTAAATACCATTTTGTCTGAATGTGGTTTTGTACTGACTGGTTAAGAACCTCCATTCCAAAGTGGCATCATGAAAATGTATTTTTAATGGGCTTCTCCAACTGCCAACGATTCTTCACTGTGGTTGCATTCGAAGCAACCATCGATGCATGCATTCTTTACTGTGATAACGGTGCTATTAGAAGTCATTAGATTAGATTAGATCAGATGATTACAAATGACTGAATAATCAGCAACAAAAAACCAGGTCCTGGGTTTGAACATTTGGTGACAGAAGCACAACACGTCACCCTTAGCTGAAAAGAAGAAGAGCCATACCTTTAGTTAAATCTGAGAAACACCCACGAATATAAAGCGTCAGCGACTTCATTTTCTCAGCCTCAGCATATAAGGTGATAAGGCTATTCCTATCCCTTGCCCTTTGATCTTTCCACCGACGCTGTACAATCAGTGTACTCGTTTCATAGCCGAGTTCGCTAAGGGTCGCTAGTGGAACAGCAACAATAATTGGGCCTAGAAAACACTTCAAGGCGCATTACACAGCTCCTCAAAAAGATACACTACGATGGGATATGAACCCTGATCGCAGTGATACAAGGCTATCACTAGCCACTGTGCTAACGTAGCCACGTGGCAAGGTGACCTATCAAAGGAGGCAAGGAAATTCTAACCAAAGCCAGCGATGTCAAGGACACCAATGTACGACTTTGACGACTGGAAAGGAAGCGACTGGTTGACACGAGTCACGATGTAGTCAAAGAGCTTTGAATAGATTGCCTTTGCAAGGGCGTCACGAGCACTCTGAGATTCCCCGGTCTTCAAGAACACCCTGCAACCGAAAAAAGTACAAATACAACACAACCTAATCCAAACTAACAGGTACAATAGGGTAAGATGCGGTAAGACAAGTCAATGCAAGGTAAGGTAATATAGGCAAGGTAGCATATTGGTATGGCAACATAAGGTAATGTATGACAAGCAAAGATGAAGTAAGGTAAAGTTAAGACTAGGTTAAGGTAAAAAAGGTAATATAAGGTAAGGTAACATAAGGTAAGGCAAGAAAGTGAGGTGACGTGACATGAGGTGACGTGAGGTAACACAAGGATTTCATGTACCTTGCAGTCCAACACTGTACTGCAACTTTTTGGTAAGCATGTATCCAGCCATTTATATAGCGCCTTTTAGGCAAGTACTAAGTGACTCTTACTGGTTTATGTTTCTTACTGAGTGAGACTTACTGTATTACGGTTCCTCCTCTTCCAACCTTCGACGTATTCATGGCTCGGCTGACCAGGGCTTTTTTTAGGTCGTCCTTGTCACACCCCAGAAACAGGGCAGCTGTCACCAGAGACTGCTCTGTCCTTTCCATCACCCTGCAGCCCCCTGTACCACAGAAAATTTTTACAAAGTTCAATTTTGTAATATCTGCGGCTTATCTGTAACTCAAGAAATACAAGAACAGCGGTTAGCGGGCAAGGCGGCGATGGGTATGAGTGCTAGCAACTTTGTTTTCTTAGCCTCAGCATATGGGGCGGGTAGTCAGTCCTCTTATCACTGATTTTCCCACTGACAGCGTACAGTCAGTGTACTCATTTTATAGCCAAGTTTGCTAGGGAGCAAGTGGGGCAGAAATCTTGAAAAGTCTTTCTACCCTGGCAGGGATTTGAAATCCTGACCTCTCAGTTCACAGTCCAGCACACCATCCGCTAAACTATCATATACTTCAGTTATGCCTGGTATAAGTACCTATTTAATAAAATAATATTTAAATAGCTTTTAAGTACATACAAAGCTCAGTAGACGACCTACACAAAGTGGAATCACTCAGCTACCTAACCTAAGCTAATAACTTCTATAAGTGCCAATGAAATGAATGCACCAGGCATTAATACTTCTGAGTCATTGTAAGGGGTCACTGTCACATTATTTCCTTTGTTCTGTACTGTTTCCCGAGAGCTCCGGCTAGTATTCCTCAGTTTGTCTCTTCCGCAGTTTCGCAAGCGCCTGAAGTCTGTATTATTTGCCAGTGGTCTCACTGATTCGGGTCGGGAGCGCTTCTGATGAGTCTATTCTTGAAGTGGCGCTTTATAAATGTCAGATTACAATTACAATTACAACAGTCAATGCTACTTAAAACTGGCGACCTGGGATGTATTAGGCAGCCATGTTCACAGCAATTCTTAGAAGTCCTTAAAGAACACATTATAGCTGATCAGATACCCAGGGCCTATCACAGGGGGGAGGCCTATCACAGGGGGGAGGCCTATCACAGGGGGGAGGCCTATCACAGGGGGGAGGCCTATCACAGGGGGGACCAGCAGAGCCATTTGCCCCAGGCCTCACATAGGGAAGAGGCATCAGATTAAAAAAGTTCGTAATATTTATTAATATTTGTTTCTACTTTTTGTATTATAATTCACAACTGCGGTTTAGTAGGCTTTCGCAGTGCATGTTTTGAGGTTGGGGCTTCGTATTTGCAGTGGCCCGGGCCTCTCTGAATTCCTGGAAGGCCCTGCAGATACTTAAGTGCATTCATGTACAACAATGTACCTACATACGTGTACAAAACTGTACCTACTTACCTGTACCACGCTGGACAAACACAGGAAACAGTACCTTTGGAATCTGGATCCTCTTCGAATTCAACGTTTCCAAGATGGAGGACTCCAGCCACAACCGTGTAGATGGACTGGCGCTCTGAGTCGCTCATTCCCATCTGACTCATCGCCTGATCCGTCAGAGCAAAGTCCGAGATGTCATCGAGTTGGATGTCGTGGAGACCTCCACGTGATGCATGCTGCGAGAAAAATATAAAAATACGATGAAGTTTTGCAAACTTAAGGATTCGTACACCGAAAACAGGTCGAACTTCAATTTCAAAGTTTATTGTTCAGAAACATCTTACAGTCAGCAACCTAAACAATGATGCAGCACAAAAGGAGCTACATAAAAGCTAAAGCTTATGCTAAGCCCTATTTCTGGTTTAGCAACAGAGATTAACAGTTGCAAAATGATTAACAGCAGACAGCAGTGAAATAAAATTTTACTAATAATGCTTAGGCCAAAATAATGAACTAAGGAAGAATAAACTAAGGTTGACCAGGAAAAGGAAAAAGAAGAAAAGGAAAAAGTAAGGAAAAGGAAATAAGGAAGAAGAAATGGAAAAGGGAAGAAAAAATGTGAAAAAAGGAGGAAGAAACGGAAAAGAGAAAGAAATCGAAAAAAGGAAGAAATGGATAAAACGAACAAGTGAAGGAAAAAGGAAGGACAAAGATAGACTACAAGCAAAACAATGAGTCAAGCAACTCAAACCACCTGCACTGTTTTATTTTAATTTTACAAGACAGCACCACGACTTCTTAACTTAAAAGATTTAATGCATGTGAATCAACCAACCATTTGACTTTTCTGGTTTTGGTTTAGAGTTTTCTCAGTGGTTTTTGAACTGAAGTACTGGGTGCACCCACCGTTCAGGTACTACACAGAAACAACAATCATTAGCTTCGCAATCAAACACTCCAGCAATCAACTGCTCAATCAATTGTTACAACAGTTTGCTCAATCAATCATGCAACTGTTCAATCAGTCATTTGCTCAATCCCAGCTCAGGTGGCAATCAATCAATCAATCAATCAATCATTTAATCAACCATTATATTGATCAATCACTCAATCAACCATTCTGTTAATCAATCAATCTATCAATCAACCATTCTATTAATCAATCAATCTATTAATAAAAAATTCTCAACAATCTATTAATTAATCAATCTATCAACCAATACAAATTGTGAAAAACACGCCAAAACTAAACGAAAATCAGTTAAAATCATGTGAAAATTAAGTGACGCTGATCATACGTGATATTGATCTGGAGTTCCGAGCCTCAGCTGCTGGCGAAGAGAAGCTGGTGCACCTGCGCACATACGATAGAAGATGTGATAGTTGCGTTCCTCGTCACTCTGCATGCAGATACGCGACTTCTCCAGAAGATAGTGCGATATGTGACCACCACAGACGTTGTACTTTTGTTCAAAAACAAAAACTGTACGAATTCATAAAACTACAAAAAATCGGCTAATAAGAGTAATAAATGAACTTATGTACAGCGCCCTTTTCTTCGGCCTCGGCCGTGTTACGGCGCTACAGAAATTGTGGTATTATTACTATTATTAAATATTAGTAATAAATAGTAATAAATATTGATTTCTGCGATGCCAGTGTTCAGTGCAAGGCTCTGAAGAAATGGGCCCCATTTTAGATCAGCCATGTCTCAGCTTCTTTGAGAAGTTCTCAAAAGATGTTGCATCAAAGGTCAGATTCACAAGTACGTACATACATACACATATACATGTCCGAATCGCCATGCGACATGGAGGCCAAATGCTTGCCATGTAACACGGAGTGTGTCGGTGGGTGCCTTGCCTGAGAGGGCAGGGACCCTGAGCAAGTCCTTCAGGCACAACTGCTCAATGCCATCGACCGATGCTCAGTCAACAGCTGTGCTTAATAAATACAGAAATAATGCATATAAACCAGTACATACAAATATCCATACAAATAAAGGTCTATACATACATACATACATTTGTACATATACACACATGTAGGCAATTTCTACACTTTCTTCTGCCAAGACTTCAGCTCCTGCACTAAGAGAAATTGACGCCATAACAATTTTTTCAGTCCGACGCACCCTAAAAATTAAGCTACATCCTCGTTCATAATGTTTTAAATTCCCATCACCTGAACTTGTCATTTACAAAAAGTGGAATGCCTTTCTGGGTAATGACCCGACTGTGGCTTGGTTTTGGGGCACCATCAGTCAATGCTCTGTGCATCAGATACTCACATCAATTCACCCCTTGCAACCTATGCACAGGTCTTCCACTCAAAACAGAAACACTCCTCTTCCAAAGATCCTATCCCGATTCCTCTTCTTCTCCTTACCTATCCTGCAGATCCAATTCTAAACACCGTAGCCGTCTGCCTGCCAAACTCTTAGATCCTGACCTGGAACTGAACCCTTCTTGCCTATCTATTTTTTTTATACAGAACAGTACAAAACACCTATAATTTAATAATGCCCTACTTTTAAAGTTCAGAAGTGCTCACTGAAGCCGGGAAACAGGAAAAAACTGAAAGAGGGAAGTTTAGACCGAGCGCCTGCGAATAAACTGGCTCCCGTGACTTAGCTTTCATTGTGTGCTCTAGAAATCTCGAGCTTACGATTACAATTACGATTACGATACCTGTTCTAAAGTAATTGTTAATTATTAATGACAGTGTCATGCTCGGTCAATCAACACACCTTGGCGTCAAAGTGTATTTCAACAAATTTTCCAAAGCGACTGGAATTGTTGTTCCGCATGGTCTTTGCATTTCCAAACGCCTCCAACAGCGGATTAGCTGGATTCAAAGAAACAAGCAACTCATTACGACCAACTCAACTTCATCAGTTTCTTTTACACTATTATTCTGGCATCATAAAATATTTTAAATATAATATATATATATATATATATATTAATATATACAGTATATACAATCTATATATATATATATATACAAGCTAAAGCTAAAAAACAGGATGGGAGGGTAATTTAACATCTGGAAAAACTTATAGCATGCCAGACTATATACATATATATATATATATGTACACACACACACAAAAGCTAAAGCTAAATATGGATTGGGCAATAAGACAACAAGGCAATTAGCAGAAAGACACTGCAGAAATCTCGAGCTTACAATTACGATTACGGCAGCAGAGTACAAGAATGAGCAGAGTACTGACACTGGACAATGCGCTGTTCGATTGGACCCGCATGAGTTCCCCAGCATTCCGTCAGGTACTTGAGGATGTACTTCGTCGACTCCGTTTTTCCTGCCCCCGATTCTCCGCTTACGACAATCGATTGGCTCGTCTTAAGGACCCGCATATCACGGTAGGCCTTGTCGGCTGAAATCAGACACATGGAAAATGTAAACGATACAGAAACATAAGGATTTATCCCAGATGGAGTTACATGTGATTTGCGATATTTAAAGCAATGATTAGGTTGTGTGTGTGTGAGTGTGTGGGTGGCTTTTGTAAGATATAAGTATATGAATAAACATACATATGCACATACAAAATCTATGTACATATAAATATATATATTATAATATATATTATATATATAGTACATGCTCAAATACATATATACACATACATATCTATACACATATTATATGCACATGCTTGTAAACATACATACATGCACACATACATACAAGTTACATACATATACATACATACATACATACACATTATATACATATATACATACATACACAGACAAACATACATGCATATATGCATACATACATACACACATATATACACACACATACATACATACATACACAGGGCAAGAAGACAGGGAAAACCTGCAAAGAAGTGACTATGACTAGTAAGATGTAGTAAGATTAGGTTTTGTAATAACACCTAACATTAAAGATAACATTAGCTAACTTCACTCTTCAAGTCCGTATTATTCCCCAGTTCTGGGACGAAGGGCCGGGTGTGTCTCTGATGAGGCTACTTTGAAGCGGCGGTTTACAAATTTACGATTACACTAAATAATTTTAGGAAGGAACTTATCTGTTTCCACCAGTTTCTTACCGATAGCAAAGACGTGAGGTGGCATGGTTCCGAGAGATTTTCCCATGTATGACTTGATCGTCTGAGAGGAATAAAGAGCCGGCATTTCACGGTAGGGGTTCAGTGCGATCAGAATGTTGGCCACGTACGTCTAGCAACGACAAACAGTTACGATTGTTAATAGTTAATTAATAGTTAATTAACAATAGTTAATTTTGCTACTTCAATAGATGCTAATTTCTTGTTTTATTAACTAAAATAATAATTAAACAATAATTAAACGATTATTTTATTAGCCACTAATGTGTTACACGCTTTTTCTTAGGGTCTCACAGAAACCGACCACCGACTGAGGCCTTCATTGCGCATTATATTAATGGCGCTATACAAGTCGTTAGATTAAACTAGACTAGATCAGACATTGGGCAAGATAGCTGAACAAAATAACTCTGTCATAAATCAGTAGAATTTGAACTAGATCAAAGACTGGGCAAGATGTTTGAAAAACAATTCCTCTGTCATGAATATGAGTTGATAATTTGTGATTAGGACCTAAACACTTAGCAGTAGTGTCTGGAAACAGTACACATTAATTACATATCCACAACATTCAAATGTCTGGTAGTAATCCACAGTCACCATGGTTCATACACAGACGTTACTGTAGTACTTGAAAATAAACAGACAAACCTTTCTGGCATAAGCCACACTGAATGTGTTGTGACACCAGACAACTAATACCTATCAGTGTTCTATCCACACTAAGGTCTTGTCTCAGCAGACATTAATTATAAAAATGTTAAGTCACACTATGGAGAATATGGGAGAATCATTGCTGATGAATGAAATGAAATAACTCCGCTAAGAACGCCATCCTCACGTAAATCAAGTCTTTCATGTATCGAAGCCTGATGTTGTTCAGTAGCGTGGCTTCATTCAGGTACATGAGGGCACCTAAAACAAATCAACCACTCAATTCAGTTCAATCAATCAATCAATCAATCAATCAATCAATCAATCAATCAGTCAGTCATTCATTCATTCAGTCGGTCAGTCAAATGACCAACCACTCAATTCCGTTCAATCAATCAATAAATCAGTCATTCATTCATTCATTCAGTCAGTCAGTCAGTCAAATGACCAACAACTCAATTCAGTTCAATCAATCAATCAATCAGTCATTCATTCATTCAGCCAGTCAGTCAATCAAATGACCAACCACTCAATTCAGTTCAATCAATCAATCATTCATTCATTCATTTAGTCAAATGACCAACCAGTTAATTCAACAATCTATCCATCCACTGATACATCCATCCATCCATCATCTATCCTTCCATCCATCCATTTTATAGCCAAGTTCACTAGGGAACACTCATGGAGTAGCAACAATAGATGGACATATTGAAATCTTTAAATCTTTTCTGTCCAGGCAGAGATTTGAACTCCAAACCCTGGGTTGACATTCCAGCAAGCTAAAAATTTCACCAGACTATTCTGCTCCCAATCAAATAAACAAAAACTAAATGGTAAACAAACAAATCAACTTGAAGTTTAGTCAATCCAGGCGCTTAAATTTCTCGAGTGCATCTCTTAAACCCTACCCCGGATAAAACGAATAATCCGCACTTCAGATTCAGTTGTACTGACACCGCACAACTATAAATACTTTAATAAATAAATTAAATAAATCTAAAAATGGAAAAAAATAATAAATAGGATAATTTCATTCTCACAGTTGTCGTCAACATCTTTGTTGTCATATTCGTCGGCCGGAAAAACCCGATCGAACGAAGCGTTCAGTCTCTGTCCAGCCGGTCGGTCAAGCACTTCGACTGTAACACCGTCTGCACTTAAGTCAATGATTCTTCCGAGTTTAAAGCCATCGACCGGATGAGGAACCCAGACCTTCTTTCCATCATCCATTGTTCACACGACTACAACAGCAGATTAATATAATTAATAAGACAATGTTTTTTCAGGATTTTTTACCCCAGGTACCATTTAATGCTCGAGATTTCATTAATTATTATTATATTATTATTGTTAATTATAATAATAATTTAATAATATTAATAATAACAGTATTGTTATTATTTTTCTCAATGCTTATTATTGTCATTGTTATTGCTATTGTTATTGTTATTATTAGTCAAAGTAGGAATGATCCCTCAGAAATGAAAAATTAGGTCACAAAGTGTGGAATGCTAACATCTGAAGTTAGGATTCGTCACAGTTATTTCCACCACCTCCACCAACTCTCCACCACCTCCTCCTCCACCACCACCACCACCACCAACACCACCACCACCATGTATAGGAGTCATTCAATTATTTATTTAGTTAAGGACCTATTAAATGAACTGCACAGAGCAGATAAACATAATATATAATGTGTAACATATTATATTTGTATATATATACCTGTTTGTATGTATACATATGTATAACATATTATACATACACACAAACACACACAACACACACACACACACATGAACATGACTCTAAAGGATTCATAAATTTAAATTCAAACGAGTTTCTTCCTCTTGTTTATCTGATTTTGTTTTTTCATCTCTGACTAATACTTGGCCAATTATCAGTTGCAGAAAAAAATGAGCTCAGACGGAGCGAGAGCAATTAACATTCACCACGTGCTGCAACTGATTGCACCTGATGCGATTTACCCACACCCCACCCTACGGAATGTCCTATTCACTGCCTCCCTCCCGCAGATGCAAAGTTGTTCGGCTACTTGTTAAAGTATGCAGCCACAGCGAGCAACCGACTGCGTCACCTGGGTCAACATTAGAGACAAAATGGTGTCCCAGACAAAGCAAACAACACAATGCAGAAAACACAATGGACAACATACGAGCGAATATGATACAGCAGTCTGAAATAAAGAGAACACAAAACAGACATCACAATGCAGGAAACACAACAGACAACACAATGTTGTCCATATTGTGTTATAGATAACACAATATGGACAACACAATATGGACAACACAGTATAGACAACACAGTATAGACAACACAATATGGACAACACAATATAGACAACACAATACGGACAACAAAGTACAGACATCACAATTCAGAAAACACAACAAAGATAACAATACAGACATCACAATGCAGAAAACACAACAAAGACAACACAGTGAAGAAAACATAATGGAGACAACACAATGCAGGCATCACAACACAGACAACACAATACAGACAACACAATATAGACAACACAATGCAGACAACACAACATAGACTACACAATACAGACAACACAACGCAGGCATCACAATGCAGGAAACACAACAGATACAACACAATATAGACAACATACGAGACAAAACAACGTAGCCTTAGAAGAAGCATCGGCTAACAGCAGACATTAATTCTGAACCCTCAACCCTTCCTTTTCCGGTGCCACAGAAAGTTTCATGCTGCCTCCTGCCAATTTTGTCTGCTGTTATAAAATTTCAGACCTCACTGATTCCACTCCACCAGGAGTCAATACCACGTGTGTAGCCGGCCACATTATTCACTGTCTGCTGTATAATAAACACAGAACCACACACAACCCTAGGCAGACATGGAGGTCACGCAGACCAGAACCAACCGAGCGCCGTGTGGGCGTCAATCAAGAAGCCCCGCCCCCAAGGGACTGCAGTAGATCACGTGATCGACCTGGACTACGTAGACTAGAGTCTGTAGACTAGAGTCGTGAAAAATGACTGAACTTCGGCCTTCATACAACATGGAGGATGACCCAGCACAAAACAACATGGCGTCGCATGGTGGACAGGGACCTTAAATGGCGCCGCACCCATTCAAACGGGCAGCGGTGGTGAAGGATCTCACCCGATAAATTCACTGAAAAATGAGCAGGGTCAAGGCCATACGGTCGCCATAGAAACCGAACCCTTGTCTGTATTGTGTTGTCTATATTGTGTTGTCTATATTGTGTTGTCTATATTGTGTTGTCTATATTGTGTTGTCTATATTGTGTTGTCTATATTGTGTTGTCTATATTGTGTTGTCTATACAGTGTTGTCGATAATGTGTTGTCTATATTGTGTGTCTATATTGTGTTGTCTATATTGTGTTCTCTATATTGTGTTCTCTATATTGTGTTGTCTATATTGTGTTGTCTATATTGTGTTGTCTATACTGTGCTGTCTATATTGTGTTGTCTATATTGTGTTGTCAATACTGTGCTGTCTATATTGTGTTGTCTATATTGTGTTGTCTATACTGTGCTGTCTATATTGTGTTGTCTATATTGTGTTGTCAATACTGTGCTGTCTGTTTTGTTTTCTGAATTGTGTCACATAGAAAAAAGTTTACATTTACAGCTATGCTCAGTTGAGTTCATCACTAGCGAGAATGCACAGTGTAATTGTAATCGTAATCCCGACATTTCCACAGCGCCAAAACGAAAACCATGTCACGAGGACCAGCTTATTCACAGGCGCTCAGTCAAAACAAAATCGATAGGCAAAAGGGTTTGGTTCCAGGTCAAGATCCAAGATTCAGGCAGAGAGACAGTGTGGCAGTTACAGTGGGTGATGTTTGGGATTGGAGCGGAAAGAGATAATCGGAAGAAGGGGAGATAAGAGGAAGAAGGAGAGACAAGACAACAAAGGCAATGCAGTGGAGACAACCAAAAACAACCAGCATAAGACAACACAGTACAGCGAAATTCATTCTCCTTGATTTTCTGCAGTCAATTCATGTTTAGAAAAGGATCAGTTTGATAGCGGAAGAAACGCTGAAGAAGCTGTCAATAAGAATGAGATGATGTTTCTGTTGTTGTTGCTGTTGATGATGATGATGGTGATGTTGCTGCTGCTGCTAATGATGACGACGATGACAACGATGATGATGATATATTTTATACAATGCTGCCTAAAATCGTGAAATTTTCCTCACTTCTCTGGACTTTCAAGAGGTCCTAATATGAGCTGTAGAAATGTTCTCATACATACATACATGCACAAAATACACATACATGCATACGTACATACATACATATATACACATTCATCATTTGGTAAGCATTTAACAAAGAGGAACAAAATTACAGTATAGTCAAGACACTAAGCATCTTGCACAGGAACTAATATTTAAGCACATAAGTATATGCATATATATTTATATATACATGCATACATATGCATATTTCCATAAGTATTAGTGTATCTGTTCATACCAGTGCATATGCAGTTTAGTCTATGTTACATATATATATATATATATATATATATATATATATATATATATATATATATATATATATATATGCAATGTCAGCAAATAGTGTATATAATATATAGGAGAATCCATGTATACAGACACATATACTAAAATGCCGGTATGAATAAAGCATATGATCTATAAATTCATATATATATACATATGTATATATATGCATATATACGCCAAAAATACATAAAGTTCTACAAGAGTAGCCAGTCGTTAAAAAATGTTGTGATTTTCAGCCGACATGACACTTGAACGAAATCTGGCCTGATCCGTTTCAGATTACAAGTCACCATTTCCTAAAAAATATGGGCATATTTCGGCTTCAACTGGGTCCTGTCTCCCACCAACATCCCACACTGACCCGTTGTGCAATCTTTCTCGGGTGGGTCGGCCACTTGTCTAGGCGTCTCGGTGGGTGTGGTCACGTAAAGGTCATCTGAACCCTTGGGCAGGTAGCCTAATTAACAGGTAGATTCTCGTGTTATTGATCTGGGCAGCGAATGAAGCCGGATTTCTGCGCCTAGCGCTGATCCCACACTGACTGATACCATACTGGTATACTGCTAAGTACACGGCGCTGATACTGAAGTAATTAGCAAGGAATATGATCGTTGTATTATTATTGGACGGACGGACAAGGCAGTTCGCGCATACGGAGACGGGCATCCAATCAGACGGAGGAAACAAGGAGACAGATTGACGAAAATAGGAAAGAAAGCCACTTCTGACAAGACCAGATTTGGCAAAACGACAAAATAGGAGCGCACGAACAGCTAATGTTTTATGGCTACTTGATTTCACCGGCTGCAAATATGCACTCAATCGTCGCACTGCTTGGTTACTTACTTACTTACCAGCGTAGGGTAATCTATTACCCCAGGACCCAGTTTCCGTTATTTTTTAACGCAAAGCCATATCGGCACTTGACAACAAGTGCACGAGAAAAAATCTCACCTATTAATAGCAATCCTACTTCAATTCGCAGTTCAGAAAGCGAGACAATATGCAATCGTCGATAATTAGTCAAATATTTCCACCGGGCGCAAACCAACGACCCCTCCTAACAACAAGATCACGCCACTGTCTGACGAAAACGACTCCTAAAACTTCATTCGGCGTCGACAGCACCCAATCAACCGACATCGAATTCAACCGATTTAAAAGTAATCCTTCTCCGATCGATCTGATTAGAAATCTAACTGACTATTGAGTTTATTTTAAACAACTGTTCGATTCACCTGTGTATGGCGTTTCTAGTCGTGTCTGGCGCACAATGATTGGCTATGACCGCATCACCGCCAACAGGTAAAACTGTAAAAAGGCGACAGAAAAACTAGTCCTATCGGTCACGACTCAGAACCACAACAGCTCTGGAAGTTACTCCATAGCAAGAGACAGATTGCACCGGGTGGAGTAAGTATTATTCACTGCATCGAAATTCGAAAATGCTCAGAAGTCGGGCAACAGAAAACATTATCAACCATCAGAACGCCAATTAACTGCATGGTGACGTAATCGAAATCGTAAACTCGGAAAATTTATAAAGCGCTAATCGAAACAGGAAGAAGCTAAATGCAGGGCACAACAGATCGTAATCGTAAACTCGACATTTCAAAAAACGCTACTTAAAAGCTAAGCGCAGGGCACCAGCTTTTTCACGAGCGCTGAGTCAATGTCAGTGGGGTTTTCCAAAGGGGCCATGTCAAGAACCAAGTCCGGTTGCTAGACAACCAGAGAGAGATAAGGGGAAGAGGAGCTGTTATAGGATGGGTTGTGTTTAAGCTGAGAGAAATGGGAAGGCAGCGGATGGATGGATCAGGGTGGGATTTCTTGAAAACGTGAGACCAGTTTTCAATGGAATACCTGAGGAGTGATAGATACAGAGGTTTGAGACGGATGACGGTGGGTGAACGAAGGAAGGGATAAAGGAACAGAGAATTTGAGAAATTCGGGATGAGGGCGTTCCAGGGTCGAGGTACAATGTGGTGTATAGATTGGTTGGAGAAACTAAGACGAGTAGTTACTGAGGGACGAGAAAGAGTGAGGTGAGTGGGAAGAGCAGGGTGACTGGATGGTAAAGAGTTTGTCAAGATAAATAGGTTGGGAAAATTGCAGAGTTATAGGTTACTTTCTTAAGCCTACTAAATCGCAGTTGTGAATTATATTACAAAAAAGCAGAAACAAAATGTATAATTCTTACATACAAACTTTCTTACATACAAACTTTATTCAAAATCTAGGGCCCCTTCTCTGTGTGAGGACTGAGCCAAATGGCCCTGCTCCCCACCCACTCCCCCACCCCGATAAACCGTGCATTTAAGCAGAGAGCAGACAAGTAACGAACAAAGAATTTATATGACACCCTACACCAAGTTGATGCAATAGCACAACAAATAAGTTTACGAACAAATTAAACAAAAGG
This sequence comes from Norana najaformis, assembly GCA_964023275.1. NCBI lineage: Eukaryota > Metazoa > Annelida > Clitellata > Crassiclitellata > Hormogastridae > Norana > Norana najaformis. The sequence continues at coordinate 24,472,116 of OZ029926.1, read as the reverse complement.
GTGGTAACTATAGTAAAGTATTATGTGGCACCGTATGGAATAATACCAGACTAGCAAAAACAGTAAAGTATCCCATATGATCCCACAAATGAGACTTAGGGGAGGTGCTCACCTCTTTTTCTTTAGGCCCTTGAGCTGGCAATGGACGAATCCCAAGGTCCTGGACATTGGACACGGGGCCAGTGCATCGCAGGGCTTGCCGTTTACTTCCCAGCTTATGTAAAGTAAAGTATCCCATATCCCACGAGTGAAAATTAGGGGAGGCGCTCATTTCCTTTTCTTTAGGCCCTTGAGCCGGCAATGGACGAATCCCAAGGTCCTGGACACGGGGCCAGTGCATCGCAGGACTTGCCGTTTACTTCCCAGCTTACGCCGTCAGCCAAACTAGACTAGTAGTTAGCCTGTATCGTTCAGTTAGCCTATGCTAAAAATTCCACACAGTTTTAATCGCTAGATGGCCAATCAGTCTATCGCTAACTCAATTCCAAGGATTACGTTCTTTCATCGACTCGACAAATTGTCCCTGTTACCTACAGCGCTCTTTAGACTTCTTATTCCTCTGACATTCGCAAGCTGTTCACCACACAACCCAACCCAGATTTACTCGTTCTTCCTCGTGCCTTTTCTCTCTGTCTTGGACCCCAGTCTTCTCGTAGATTCTGCACCCGACCTTTGATCCATGGAGTAGACAATGCTGTCATGTCTTTGGAACGAACTCCCAAAATGTCCACCAGTTCGCTCATCCCCCATCTTCACCTCCTCTTTTTTTCTTTTTACGCTCCAATCCCAAACATCACAACCGTAGCCGCTGCGCTGTCTCTCTGCCTGACTTCTGGATATTGACCTGGAACTGAACCCCTTTTGCCTATAGTAATCGTAATCTCGAGATTTCTACAGCGCCCAACGAAAGCCATGGGGTTCAGCTTATTTACAGGCGCTCAGTCAAAAATAAAATCGATAGGCAAATGGGTTCGGTTCCAGGTCAAGATCGATTTTGTTTTGACTGAGCGCCTGTGAATAAGCTGGACCCCTTGGCTTTCGTTGGGCGCTGTAGAATTCTTGAGATTATGATTGCGATTCACCTGTTAACCACCGTAGCACCATGCTGTTTTCCCCAGCTTGACCCATTCTCGGATCTTGACCTGGCCCAGAAACTGACATTGCTGACTCGATTTGATGCAGCACTGGTGTATGAAATGGTCTCCGTGCCCAGGGCCTATCAGAGGGGCGGCATAAATGGCCCAGGCCTTGCACAGATAAGAGGCCTTAGATTTTGACAGAAAGTTTGTGTGTAATAGTCATATTTATTTCTCCAGTTTTGTATTATTAATCACAACTTGTTTTGTAATATAATTCACAACTGTAATTTAGTATGCTTATGACATGCATGCTTCGAGATTGTGGCTCTGTAGTTTCAGTAACCTGGGCCTCTCTGAGTCTCTTAAATCATAATCGTAATCGTAATCTCGAGATCTCTACAGCGCCCAACGAAAGCTAAGCCGTGGGAACCAGCTTAATCACAGGCGCTCAGTCAAAACAAAGGCCCTGTTCATGACACAGCTTTTTTGCGCTAAAAATATCGGGTATTTATATTTAGATTTACATTACATCAAAGCTGTATCCTTAATCCAAAGTTCGAGTATCATCTGTTAGAGTTTAATTAGTCTGAGAAGAGTATCTCTCCGCCCTTCAGAAAGATCCGCTTTGCGCGGCTTCTGTCTGTCCTATAGGCCTCTAGCTAGCTAACAGTCGTAGCCATGGTCTTGTAGCTAAAGGGCTGATACACATGTATCGGCCTATGCTTCATAGCCCAGTTAAATAATTAATCTGTATAATAACAGGGTCTAAAGACTGATACACGTGTATCGGTATGTGCTAATGTAGGCCTTTCATAGCCAAGCAAAATAACCTGTGTGTTAATAGGGCCGATTATACTGAGCTGTGCAAACGCATCCGACGCGAACCGAAAAGAATGATAGGCCTACTGAACGGGTGAGCAAGTTACTGTATGTCGGTGTAGACGACTCATTGTGTCTGTCTCTCTGTCTGTATGTATGTATGTATGTATGTCTGTATGTCTGTATGTATGTTTGTATGTCTGTCTGTCTGTATGTATGCCAGTCCGTCCTCCGTCTTTCTGTATGTGTGTATGTGTATGCGGCAGTCTGTCTGTCTGCCTGCCTGTATGTACGTATGTCCGTCGTCTCTGTCTGTCTGTCCGTCCGTCCGTCTGTCTGTATGTCTGTATATCTGTCTCTGGCATCTAATTACATGCATTAATTGCAATGTAATGCGGTCTGTTTTATCCGTGAAGCTTGTATTCATACATTAATCGGTATTCATATATATGTATATATATCATATATTGTTATACATATATACATACATACATACATACATACATATACATAAACATATATACACACACACTATATATATATATAGTGTGTGTACACTATATAGCAATAAGATATGGGTAATAATTATTTGAAAAATGTAAAAATTATGTATATGCATATATATATATATAACAATATATACAACAATAACATATGGTAACAATAATATATATATACGTATATATATATATACAAAGCCATTTATATATATATATAATGCACATGGGACTTGCATATGGCGTGGCCATTATGCATCTTTATATAGCGCTGTGTTTCATCTATGGCCCTTGTGGCTTGTTTGGCCATCCTCCCGCCGTAGACAAAGGCTCTCCTAATGCAGCAGATTGAAGGCGTTGGCAAACATGTGTGCCAACACTTATAAGCGCATAAACATGCCACTGACCCTATATCTATGGCCGATTCATGGCATATGCATAGGAAATGCATAACATGTGCAGCGTGTATACATAATTGCGGCTTCCTCTGTTTGTACACACATCTCTAAGTATGCAATCAATCATGAGATTAATTTCGCTGCCCGAAGACTGGTTATGACATTTTAACGATGGCAGAGAGAGCGGCTCCTTCATTCAGAATCACAAGGACAGTGGATTGTTATATGATATGCATATGCTTACGTGATGCATGTGATAATGATGATGATGATGATAATAATAATAAATAAATAAATAAATAAATCCGACTATGGACGCCTGAGGTTCCGCCGGGAAGCCAGCGCGGCGAACGAACGACGATTCAGTATCAAAAGACAGTAAAAATAATGCTTAGCAGCAATAAATAAATAAATAAGTAAACAATAATAGTACTACTATTACTACTACTACTACTACTACTACTAATAATAATAATAATAATTACAATAACAATAGGCTCCATAATAATAATAATAATACTAATACTAATAATAATACTACTAATAATAATGGCATCTGCCTTTACGGAACATTGCCACCATGCTCTGAACCCTCTGGTGATGACGTTAATTGTTATTAGGGAGTTTATGTTATAATAATAATAATAATAATAATAATAATAATAATGATGATGATGATGATGATGATGATGATGATAATAACAATGATAATAATAATAATGACAATTTATATAGCGCCCTAACACAACTTAGGTCGAAAAATTGGCGCTGCATTCAGCAGTCGAAGGATATTCATATGTATATGTAGATGTACATGAATATATATGCATACATAGATGCTATTAACTTCTATAGCGCCCGTGTATAATGTACCATGCATCAATTGATGGCGCATCATAATCAAGCCAATTCCCATGACTTCCCAGAGGTTCAGTCCGCAAACAGAAAGTCTATAATGGTTAAAGCCAGTGCTTTTTTCAGACGGAATGCTCCGGAACGGCGTTCCAGCACCTTTTTCAGCTAATAAAAAATAACTTAGTTATTAATAAAAGAATTTTGTGCCATTAAGTTATTTTAATTATGTAATAGAATGTAACTTAGTTTAATTTAATTACAGTGTTTACAATTTAACACTGTTTATTTATTTATTAGGTTTAGCCCTTCCATAATTGTTCAGTTCCGGAACCTTTTTCTCTAGAAAAAAACGCCCGGTTAAGGGTGTTACGTCTGATCCAATGTTGATATCATCGGCATCAGTGCGGATGCTTCTTTCCTTAAATATCGCCCTCTGCAGTGCTGAGTCATTCTGACATCACAACGGTTGCGCAATAACGTCACTTGTGACGTAACACATTGACTAAAATCGAAAGTTGCGGCCTTTCGCGCGCTAATGATCGGTCGTCTGCGTTAGTATTATGTCGTCTGCCACGTTCGGCGCCTTCTATTATTATGGCTGATTGCGGAAATTCCAGACAAGTGAAGAAGACTTAATAGCACGACTTTAATTTACCATCGGCTGGTCTTCACGAGGCGAGTTCCGTTCACGATTCGGTTACTGCAGTTTGAATCTCTGCCCGCCAGGGGGCATTAATCGAACGCGGGGTAGACGTGTTTTTGTAGTACATACGAGACTGGCCCATAGGCATTGTAAATTTTAATATTAGCTGATGTGAAGGGAAACTAGGACCGGGCGAAAACAGTTCCGAAATATTGTGATTGGCGCATGTGATCAGGATGCGAATATTTGTTTCTATAAATGGAACTGTTCTGCCGTTAAGTTTTACTGCCGCTTCGTCCGTCAAAATTATGTTTTGTCGTAATTGCAACTGCATAAGTGCAAATTGTTTGGATTTCTATGTTCCAACATCCTAAAATACTGTTTCCTATCAAATTTTTTCTGTCAAGACAGCATTATAATGGTTCGCGTCCCGGTCGTGGCTTATTTCAGAGATTTGAATCTCGGGCTAGCACGGTTCGTACACAGGGATCTTAAATGGCGTGACGCCCATTCACACGAGTAGCAGTGGTGAAGGATCTCACCCGATCAATTCTTTAAACAATTTGCAGGGTCGAGACCGTATGGTCGCTATAGAAAAACGTCTACATTTACATATACTTCCACATTCGCTTCACTTTGTTAATCAAAACTTGCCACCGTTGGAACCGTCTTCGTTCCCGAACCGATTTTGCACCACACCGGACCTGGGCCAAGGCGCGTGGGGCACTCGTTCGCTAATTGGCTGCAGCCGGCGATAGTCCCGTACGGGAGGTCTCGCTCTCTGTTCATGACTATATAAATAAACGTTGTGTCGACTACTGTGTAGCAGCCGCAGCAGACTCGGTATAATCAGCTTCTTTGTCTAACCGCCGGGTCGACGAGAGAGAATCGTTGAAGATGGAATGGACGCAGAAGGCCAAGGAAATTCTCGAAAAGATCAAGGGCTATCGGAACGACAGCGAAGGATGGAAGGTCGCCAAGAAAACGGTAATTAACGGATGTTTGTCTGATAGTATTAAGTTTGTTTTATATACCGGATAACGAACAGAATAACATAATTATCAGGATTGGTTTCTATTTTGAAGCAGTGTTATTATAGGTTTTGGTGGCTATACTTAGCTAAGTATAGCATGTTCATTTTATAAATTTTGTGTATGAAAAGTGTTGCTCAATAGCAAAGTTTGTATGAACAATGGTAACTCCCTCTTACTCCTCAGATATTCCATTCAAAACTGAAGTCTCACCTTATCAAGAAATCCCACCCTGATCCATCAAATTCGCTGCATTTCCATTTCTCTCAACTTAAAATCAACCCACTCTAACAGCTCCTCTCCCCTTCTCTCTTTGGTCTTCTGGCAACCGGACTTGGTTCTTGACGTAGCATCGTTGGGAAACCCCACTGACTTGACACAGCGCTTGTAAATAAGCTGGTGCCCTGCGCTTAGCTTTTAAGTAACACTTTCGGAATTTCGAGTTTACGATTATATTTAACTGGGACACCAATTTAATCAAAGGATAGTGCGAGAGATTGTCACAAAGACAGGTCAATTTTTATTTTGACACTGGATAGAGGAATTCTAAATCGCCTATGCCTATAAGTAACCATTTTAAGCTACATGTGATATCGCTGTAACCTTGAACAGCGTACGTAAGTGGGTTACCAGCAGAATTTCGTAGCATGTGAAGTACATAGCCTAGGGCAACAGGCGGATGTTGTAAACCTATTGCTTGGTAACGTTGTTGACGACTGATTAACTAACGGTTGTTAGTTGAACCTGGGTAACTCTGATATATGCTGTGTATGAGTCTGAATATTTATATAGCGCAGTTTTGAACTAAGGTCGAGAGTCGGATGGAGTGCTGGAAAGCAAGTTGTTCTACGTGGAAAGGAGAATTTCTGCACATTGTGCTCCTAGTTTTATATTTCCTGTGTTTGTGTGTCTGTGTGTCTGTCTGTGTGTCTGTCTGTGTGTCTGTATGTGCGTCTGTCTGTGTGTCTGTCTGTGTGTCTGTCTGTGTGTCTGTCCGTGTGTCTGTCTGTCTGTCTGTCTTTGTCGCCACTTGCATTGTTTTGTAATAGGTGGCCCTAATTTAGCGGGGCCAGTGTTCCTTTTGGGTCTCCCATTTGTATCCCAATAATCTGTATGCTTCAATGCATAACATGTGTTTGTAAATCCATGTTCTTTTGGAACCAATGAAGTTTCAGTCTGTCTGTCTGTCTCTCTGTCTGTCTCTTTGTGTCTGAGTGTCTGCGTGTGTGTGCGTCTGTGTGTCTCTGTGTGTCTCTGCGTGTCTCTGTGTGTCTGTCTGTCTCTTTGTATCTGAGTGTCTGCGTGTGTGCGCGTCTGTATGTCTCTGTGTGTCTCTGTGCGTATGTCTGTCTGTCTGTCTGTCTGTCTGTCTTGTATTTCTTTGTTTATCTGAATTCTTGTTCTTCTTCTCATCTTGCATTTGTACGCCGTGCTTTTCGTACATTTCGGCCGTACATTAATGCGCACATATCTAAAATGCGACATCGTCGAACGCGTACATCCAACACCATTTCACATTCCTCTCTGTTTACAGATTTCGCGCTCATGATTTAAGACTCTACACAGTTTTCTTTCTTTCCGCCAGATGTTTATACAAACCGACCCAGTTCTCGGTTCAGGTTTAGAGAGGCGGGTACTACGAAAAGAAAAGCAATGGGCAGAAGTTGAGAGCTTTGGTTGTAAACGATTTCGATGTTTAGTTTAAAGAGTCTAAACACGCCGAGTGGTTTATACAGGAAACTATAAATGCCTGTAAAATCCTTTTGGCCGTAGCAGCAGATAACCAGAAGAGCTGTAAAGCATCTCGGTTGCTGATGGTGGTGGAGCAGTTAAATTGGATGCTGAGCTGGTTTTGGCGTTGTTTAGATGGAGCCAAGTTGTTTAGCATCACGCCAGACGCGTGTATGAGCGTCGGCCTGTGAGCCGAGTCACTCTCTCTGTCGCTGTCTTTGTGTGTGTTGGTCTCTGTGTGTGTTGGTCTCTGTGTGTGTATGTGTATGTGTATCTGTCGCTGTATCTATGTAAACCCTCTTTTGTCTCTTGCAGTTGCAGTCGTCATCCTCACAAAGCTTTTACCTCTCTGTATGTCTCTCTGTCTCTGTTCTCTGTCTGTCGGTCTGTCTGTCTGTCTGTCTGTCTGTCTGTCTGTCTGTCTCTCTCTCTCTCTCTCTCTGCTACGTTAAGTGAAGGCCTGTATAGTTCATTTGCCTTTGGAATAAGGTCTTCGAAGTCTCTCGTTTTCCGACCTAATAGGGTTTTCGGCTTAAGAGGGTTTATCTAGCAGACAGACAGACAGACAGACAGACAGACAGACAGACAGACAGACAGACAGACAGACAGACTTACTTGCTTACTTACTTACTTACTTATTTACTTACTGTCAATCTGTCTCTGTCTGTCTGTCTATCTGTATGTATGTATGTATGTCGACCTGTCTTGCTGGCTGCCTTCTGAAGGCGGGTTGATCTTTAAACCACATTTACGTGAAGCGAACTGAAGTCTTTGATGTTCTCCGAGGTTCTGCCTTAGATAATCGAACAAGATTCAAAATGCGGTTCTAATTCGCCGAATTCCCATACAACGTCTCTGGTGCTGGCTACCGTGATGCCTTACGCTGGCGCTGGATGCCCTGGCAGTCTCTTGGATTCACAGCAGATAGATTTACGACGATTCAATTAGCTTTAGTACAGTTTTAAAGAACACTTGTGTTAAACGATATTCGTCAACCGTTTGACGTGAATGTCTAATTGTACTGGGATAGAGCTAGCTGCCTATATTTGTATTTGTATGTATGTATGTATGTATGTATGCATGTATGTATGCATGTATGTATGCATGTATGTATGCATGTATGTATGCATGTATGTATGCATGTATGTATGTGTGTATGTATGTGTGCATGTATGTATTTATGTATGTATGTGTGTATGTATGCATGTATGTATGTATGCATGTATGTATGTGTATGCATGTATGTATGCATGTACGTATGCATGTATGTATGTACATATGTATGTATGTACGTATGTCTGTATGTACATATGTATGTATGTATGTTTGTATGTATGTTTGTATGTATGTTTGTATGTATGCATGTATATATGCATGTATGTATGGATCCAAAAAACTTATATAGCGCTTGTTAAGAACTTCACAAAGGCGCTGCGGCATGACTATCTAGCAGTTCTAAAAAGGTGCGTCTTAAGAAGATGAGACGAGAATGTTTCTTGATCCGTTAGAATTTGGCATCAAGGATGTAAGTAAACTTGTGAACCCACTGTCTTTCTTTCATTCTTTATTCACTTATTTCTGGCACTCGTTATAGGCGCAAGGTGGGTAAATCTGGATCTGAGGAAACACACAGGTGTTTGCAAACAACTTCTGCAGGATCGTCACACGCAGTCCGCTAAGCAGACTCGAGGCCGCAATCGTTGGACGCGCAAACAATCCTGGATCTGCCAGTGTGTCCATCCCTTCCACTGGCTTGTTCAGGGAGGGGAGACGCCTGCAGTGGCCCTTCCCCTCTGAGATCAGAGGGAGGGAGCGTGGCCGGAACTACATCTGGATTCCCCTTGCAAGTCTGCTCTTAGTTCTGTTGACTGGATTTCTGAGTTCAGATGGAGGGAGCCAAGTGGCTGCTCCACGATGCCCTTGATCTCTTCCGTGGATGCAGACGGACGGATGGAGTCTGTTGCTGTTTCCATGGCAACCTTCGTGCAGATGATACGGAGGATGGATCTGGAAAGATGTTTTCTACCAGACATCTCCGTTGATGCCGGATGGAAAAATGATGGATGAAGATAGATGGTGAACAGACCGCGAATGAGGAAAGATGGACAGACGGCGAACGGACGGACGGACGGACGGACGGACGGACGGACGGACGGACGGACGGACGGACGGACGGACGGACGGACGGACGGACGGACTGATGATGGATGATGGGTTGATGAATGGACAGACGGACTGGTGGGAGGATGGATGGATGGGTGGAAAGATGAGTGGATGGGGCTGGCTATAAGGAGGGGTTGGGGCATGTACACATATATACATACGTACATACATGTACATACATACACACATACATACACACACAAATACATACATGCATACACACATACACAGTGTCTGGTTAGTACAGAAAAGATTAATGTAGCCAGAACGTTCGTTAAGTAGATGAGCATAATACCTGGTATTAAACCATGAAAGCTCTGTACAGTGTATGTTTGTCTGCCTGTCTGTCTGTCTGCCTGCCTGCCTGCCTGCCTGCCTGCCTGCCTGCCTGCCTGCCTGCCTGCCTGCCTGCCTGTCTATCTATCTATCTGTAAGTATGTATGTATGTACCTGGATATTTGTATAACGTACCACTACAACCTCAGAAAAGCGCCGACAATATCTGCACCTCATTGTAAATCCGACATTAAACGTCTATGATCTTCACCTGACCACATAGATGTCTGATTTTACCAGACGTAGATTAAGAACGTAAGCGCTGATGTATTTCAAACAGCCTGTGTAAATTCACTTATCTTCTCAGATGGCGATTTGAATCTCCGAGGGGTTTTTGCCTTTCACGGTTTCCACATGAAAGTCCTCCCTTGCCCCTAGAAAAATCTCCCTGCCCTACTCCCATCTGCTCTGCAGTGTTTCAGAAGCAATTGGTAACGACTTGAGAGATACATGAAAGGCGCTACATCAAATGTTAGATTAGTGATGCAAGATACGAAGGAAAGAGAAGCAGAGGAAGACCATATGGACTGCGCTGGATGGACAACATAAACGAAGACATAATGAGACTCGGACTAAACATCAGCGGAGCAACTGATATGATAAATGACCGATAAGAAGGGAGGTCATTTATTAGCATTCATCGCAGCCAAATAGCTTGGTGTCAGGTACTGATATGGTGAATTGATTATGATTTGCTATTAGTTTAGTGATTAGATGTATGTCAAATTTACGTAGAGGAATCTAAGAGGTCACAGATGACGGAGTTCTAACTGGGATGTCAAATTTACGTAAAAGAATCTAAGAAGTCACAGATGACGGAGTTCAAATTGGGTGTATGTGTTCACTCAACCGCAGAAAAAAAGGCAGTAATTTTCCGCTTGATTGATTACTACCATAGGTCCTATTTCGGGGTCATTCAGTGGAGTCAGAACCTGCAGACGTTGAAAGGAATGTTGGGATGGATGGTTAGATCATTCAGGCTTGTGTAATAAGATCTCGATGGGTCGGATTTAGTTAAAGAAATGTCTTTGAAGCCAAATTTGCTGTTGATTGCTTCTGACATCTTCCTCTAGGCGCGAAACTGACAGTTGAGTTCGACGGATGGCGAAACCGTTCGTCACTTCGAACCAGTGTAAAAAGGTCACTGCCTTCGAACTTTGATGCGGGGCTTGGCCATAAATTACGCCACGCCAATCTGTCAGCGAGTCACCTTTACTACACTCGTCTGGCGAACGTCAAGCGGACTGTTGCGAGCACTCGTTGACCTTTCACTTACTCTTGCTCTCTGATTCCGAATCCCCGGCGTCTGCTGTCTCTCTTCCATCTTCACCTATTCACTCCCTTCTTCCCGGCTCCTTTCCCTCCCTACCTCCTTTATTCCATTCCTTCCAACTACCTCCATCCTTGCGTCCTTCCGTCTCTCCTTTTTCTTTCCTTCTGTGCCTGTCTGCTTGCCTCGATTCGTCCGCACTTCCCTCCCTCCTTCACTCCATCGCTTCCACGATAACTTCTCTGTTCCTGCTTCTCTTCCTCCATCCGTCCTCGCTCTCAGTCCCCTCCATCCCTCTCCCTGTCCGTGTTCTGCTTCTTGCTCCCTGTTTTGTGTTTCTTTCCTTCTTGTATTCCGTTCCTCCCTCTTGCTTTGCTTCCTCACTGCCATCCCCTCGTTATCTCCCTACCTCGCTGTTTTCCTCTTTCCATTCATCTGTCCGTTTCTTCCTTCTATCCATCTGCACTCTGTCCCTGCATCTCTTTCGTCCCAATCTTACCTGCTGTCTTATGCAAGATGCAGAGAAAGTCGCTGCCTACATCGAGTGGGTTTGCTGTTAACCTTACATTACCTGTATCTCTCCTTTATCATACCTTACCTTTATTGCGCCTTCCCTCCCCTTACCTTACTTCACCTGCCCCTTCCCCTTTCTCTGCTTCATCTCCTCTTTTCCAGACTCTTTTTGTTAAGAATGGATCATAAAACAAGCACCTGTCTGCCTCTCTGCATCATTCCACTGTGATGAGTCGGTCTGACAGGAATTCCATCTGTTTCAGAAGAACACGTGATGACCATATTGTCTGCTTCTGCAGCAGACCCGGCAAACATTAACCCCGGATCAAGAACATCTGCCCCTCCGACACTGATTACCCTCACATAAGAACACTATCCCCACCCCATGATTCATCATCATCATCAACAAAATCATCCTTGTTATCAGTTCCTGATGGCAGTCATTTGACGACTGTGAGTGCGAATAAATGACCTCCCTTCGTATCGGTCATTTATCATATCAGTTGCTGCTCTCAAGTTTAGTCCGAGTCTCATTATGTCTTCGTTTATGTTGTCCATCCAGCGCAGTCCACGTGGTCTACCAATGCTTCTCTTTGCTCTGCATCTTGCATTTAAGCATATCGTGTTGGATTCGGTTAGCTTCTTCCCACATGGCCAGCCATTTGGGTCTTCGCTGAACAACGTCATCCAGCAGAGTTGTCTATTTAGACGAGGACTGTCTGCCTGCCTGACTCTTGGATCTTGACCTGGAACTGAACCTTTTTCCCTATCGATGTTGTTTTGACTTGGCGCCTGTAAATAAGCTAGTTTCCCCTACTTAACTTTCGTTGAGCGTTGCTGAAATCTCGAGTTCACGATTACGATGTTTCATCATTTCTAAGGTTGTATAGTCTTAATCACCCTCACATGTTACGACAACAAAGAGAGTGGTATGAAGGGGGTATGTATGTCGGAAAGTGAGTCAGCCAGCGACTGAAATTATCCAGCACTTTGAATGGGGATCTTGTTTTGGGTACGGTTCATACAAGGTCTGATAACGCCTTCAACTTTGTTGGTCCCTTGTGTGGCCTTAATGGAAGTCATTAAGGGGATATGAAGGGGGCCTTTTATAGATACCGGTCTGTCTGTCTGTCTGTCTGTCTATCTGTCTGTCTGTCTATCTGTCTGTCTGTATCTATACAGGTGTTTATATGTGTTTGTGTGTGTGTCTGTCTGTGTGTCTGCTGTCTGTGTGCGTCTGTGCGTGCGTGAGTGCGTGCGTGTCTGCCTGTCTGTGTGTCTGCTGTCTGTGTGCGTCTGTGCGTGCGTGAGTGCGTGCGTGTCTGTCTGTGTGTCTGCTGTCTATGTGCGTCTGTGTGAGTCTGTGCGTGCGTGCGTGCGTGCATGCATGCGGGCGCGTGTCTGTCTGTCTGTATGTCTGTCTGTCTGTCTGTATTACGTGCTGTTATTAACCAGCCTACCTGCTGTGTCATTGACTCATCAGGAACCTTAAGGCCAACGAGGTCATTTAAATTGCAAAGGGGTCACTCGTTTTATGTAGATTTTCTACAGAAGCTGTTTCATGCATTGCATCAGGTTGTCGCGCAATCAGTTACCTGCGGCAACTTGATAGAATTACCTGCTGTGCGCACCTGAATGGTTCGTCGGCTTAGTCAGAGCACGGTCGTTATATAGCGCAATTAGTCGAACTTTCATCGGGACTCCTGATTGGTTGCAATACCCACGTGGTGGTGGTGTCGGTGGTGGTGATGATGATGATGATGATGATGATAATAATGAAAATGATAATAACAGTGACAGTAACAGTAACAATAACAAAATAATAACAACAATAATAATAATAATAACAATAATAATAATGATAATGTTAGGCTGCTTTCTCTATTGTAGCCTGAAGTAACCGTCTGGGAAAAGGTTTCTCCTCACTGGAATGGAATGCTGTAAGTTCATCTTACGAACACAGACTGATTACACGAGAAACCCATGCAGTCTCTTCTCTTATTCGTTAAATTGTTCTGTTGATTATTTTTGTTCTTGTTCTTCGTGTTCTTATCGTCGTTCTTTTTCGTTTACGTTCTCTTTCTTCTTTTCATTCTTGTTCTTCTGTTTGCTTTTGTCATTTTCATTCTAATCCTTCGTTATTCGTTGTTGTTCTTGCTCTCGTTCTTCTTCTCGCTGTTGTTCTTGTTCTTGTTCTTCTTCTCGCTGTTGTTCTTGTTTTCGTTCTTCTCGATGTTGCTCTTGTTCTCGATCTTCTTCTTGGTGTTGTTCTTTTCTTCTTCTCGCTGATGTTCTTGTTCTCGTTCTTCTTCTCGCTGTTGTTCTTGTTCTCGTTCTCGTTCTTCTCGATGTTGCTCTTGTTCTCGTTCTTCTTCTGCTGTTGTTCTTGTTCTCGTTCTTCTTCTTGCTGTTGTTCTTTTCTTCTTCTCGCTGTTGTTCTTGTTCTCGTTCTTCTTCTCGCTGTTGATATTGTTCTCGTTCTTCTCGATTTTGCTCTCGTTCTCGTTCTTCTTCTGCTGTTGTTCTTGTTCTCATTCTTCTGCTTGGTGTTGTTCTTTTCTTCTTCTCGTTGTTGTTCTTATTCTCATTCTTCTTCTTTTCGCTGTTGTTCTTGTTCTCGTTTTTGTTGTTTTCATTGTGGTTCTTGTTCGCTTTTTGTCCTTCTGGTTCTCCTCGTCCTAATCCATGCATATGACTCACTATATGGTCCCTTAACGCGTTTACACGACGCGGCGTGTATCTGTCTGTCTGTCTGTCTGTCTGTCTGTCTGTCTGTCTGTATCTATGCGTACGTGTGCATCTGGGCGTGCCTAACAAGTGTTTGCAAATGGCGCCAACACTGACACTCCAAGTTCTTGTATCAAATTCTTGTATCAAGTGCTTTTTCAAGATGGCTGCCGCGGTGCAAGAGTTTCGCTGAGGAAAATGTTTGTTTGTTTAAGACTCAACCGAGGATCGACACATCTACATATTAATTTTTACACGCATCTTTGATTACTTAACTAATGAATACATAGTTATAATATGCAGAAATCATATTTTAATCATATATGTTATTCTTGTCTAAACATGTCAAACTAACATACATCTATCATTGCCACATCCATAGTCCATGCAAAACTTGACTACTGCAATTCACTTTTCCTCAATATTGACACAACCCAGATAAATCGCCTACAAGCTATCCAGAATGCTCTCGCACGTGCTGTCACCAAAACCCCCAAACACCATCACATCACCCCTGTTCTCAAATCACTGCACTGGCTTAAAATACCAGAACGAATAGAGTACAAAGTCTTATCCCTCACCTACAACACATTTCAATCCTCCCAACCCTCCTATCTTCGTCAATTATTTACTATCCAACCACTCCGTTCAACCCGCTCCTCATCTGTCCTAACACTTCTTCGCCCTCCCGTCACCTCATCCTTAAAATTTGGAAATCGCTCGATACCCATAGCTGCCCCACCCCTTTGGAATAAACTCCCGCCAGAATTGCGACAGTTGTCTGGTCAATCATACGAACTCACCAACATTTCACCTCTTTCAGTTTCTGCGCAGGTCTTTCACTCAAGACTGAAAACACTTCTTTTCCAGAAATCTTATCCTGATTCTTCCTCTTCCTCTTATCTCTCTTCTCGCTTCAATTTCAAACATCATCCACCGTAGCCGTCCGACTGTCTGAGTGCCTGACTCCTGGATCTTGACCCTTTTGCCTATCGATTTTGTTTTGACTGAGCGCCTGTGAATAAGCTGGTTCCCGCAACTTAGCTTTCGTTGAGCGCTGTAGAAATCTCGAGATTACGATTACGATTACGATTACATAACTAAATATACACGTACGTAATTAGCACGAGTATAATATACGCGTATGATATACAAATTTCTTATGTATATTCATAATTTTATTTACATTTTCCTTATACATATTCATGTATAATACGTAGTTGTTTTAGACAATTTCTTATGAATATTCATAATTTCATTTACACAAGCCTTACACATATTCATGCATGGTATACAGACCTTTGTATCGTACAAATTTCTTATGAATATTCATAATTTCATTTACATAATCTCATACATATTCATGCACATGATTCAAATACAAATTCCTGTAGACGTGTTTTTCTTTTGCATAATATGTGTGTAATTCTTACATACGATGTATAAACTTTCTTAAAATACACCTATCATAGTTTCTCGCGAAGGTCTTAGGCAAACAGACATAAACAATGACATTAATATCCCTACGCCCGCGTAGGCCTACACACTGCACGCGGACTGTATGAAGTGTTTCCAACGCAATAAACAAACATTCAATGCCTCTCTTTTTATGCACAGCCGAGTTCGAGTTTCATTCCCATGGCTCCTTTTCCCCCCTCAAATTCCCTCTTCATTCCATCGCTGCAGTCTCTGGTATTTCTTTTCCCAGCGTTTCGTGTTCCTACCTGTATGTGTGCATGTATCTCTGTCTAACTCTGTCCTACCATTCCTCACCGAACGTTGCTTTTGTGTTTATCAACGTTCGACGGTTGTGGAAGTGGCGATAGGCCCATGTTTGGCGGTAAGGGTTGCGGCTACGTCCCTACATTTTGGGCCGAATGACAGAGGAGGAGTGATCCTAATCGTCAGTGTATCTTTATATAGGGTTTCTTCATACGTGGTGGTGTAATGGTATGCTCGATGCCTCGTAACCGGAGGGTCGCGGGTTCGAATCTACCTCACGCCACTGGGTAGCGACCTTGGACAAGTTGCTCACCCACAATTGTCTGTGAGGAAGGCAACGGGAAACCACCTCACTCATCTCATCCCCGGGTGGCATAAAGCCAATGGACCTGCCTTCGGGCAGAAAATTCATCATCATCATACATACATACTGTCCACACATCTAACAGCAGTCAGTCAAAACCTCACAGTCAGTTTACGCTGCGCTGATAGCAGGAAACAAAGTAACATAACAACGTAACATAGCATAGCATAGCATCGCACATAACTCTTCACTGTCTTATAAAAATAACTTCACCTATTGTCAGATATTCGCCTGTGATATGCGCCTGTGAATTAGCTGGTCCCCGCGACGTGGCTTTCGTTGGGGGCTGTAGAAATCTCGGATTTACGATTACGATACGCAAAATGCATAATAGAAATTCTTAGCTAATAATATAAATAATAGAAATTCACAGCTAACCAGCCAGCTATTCAATCAATCAATCAATCTATCAGTTAGATAGTCAGTCAGTCAGTCAGTCAGCCAGTTAGTCACTCAGTCAGTCAGTGAAATTGTCAGTAAATATGTAAGTAAGTCAGTCAGTGAAATTGTCAGTAAAACAGTCAGCCAGTCAATAAGTCATTCAATCATTCAGTCAACCATTCAATCAATCACTCAATCAATCACTCAATCAATCATTCAATCATTCAATCAGTCATTCATTCGATCATTCAATCAGTCAGTTATTCAATCATCACCCTTCCCATCCATCCATTGAACAAGCTGTAGCTTTCTAGGATTCGGTCTCATACGTTCATCGTTCCTTCTTCCTTCTTTCGTGCAAAGGTATCGAGTGGAGGGGGAGGTGAATGCCGAGCCGGATTTGGTCTTTTCCTACATCGACCCCAACCCCAACGGATCACGAAGCAAATGGGACAAAGCCATCAAGGAACTGCAAGTCGTCGAAACCATCGATTCGGTCAGTAGTTCTCAGAAGCTCAGTTTTGCAAACTCTCATGAAACGTACGTTAAACTTACTTACCTAATATTACCTGGAACCGAACCCACCTTGCCTGTCGATTTTGTTTTGACTGGGCGCCTGTGAATAAGCTGGTTCCCGCGACTTAGGTTTCGTTGGGCGCTGTAGAAATCTCGAGATTACGATTGCATTGCATTTCTTACTTTCCTGTTATGTTGCTTTACATACCTTCTCATTCTCTTACCTTTATCTGAACCTGTCTTACCTCACCTTACATAACTTCTCTTTATCTTGCCTTTTTCTTAACCTGTCTTACCTTACATTAATACCTTCTCCTTATCTTACCTTTATCTATATTACTTCTTTCTTAACCTGTCTTACCTTACCTTACCTTAAGTTTGTTTTGATTTTCGTAGGATGTTTCCATCGTGCGGACGATTACCCATAGTGCATTTGGCGGATTGATATCCGCTCGCGACTTCACTGATCTAGTCATCAATGAGAAAACTGACGAATACCTGGCTACCAACGGTAAGACATACAGACAGACAACTAGGCAGGCAGGCAGACAACTAGGCAGGCAGGCAGGCAGGCAGACAACTAGGCAGACACGAGAACAAATAGGCTAGGACGCAGGTAGGTACACAGACCGATTGAAATGTTACACTATGTGGGATTACTATACGTACCAAATGCACACTGATGTGAGAAAGCCACATTCTCACACAGACAGACACATAGACAGACACACATAGACAGACACACATACACAGACACATACACATAAAGACACATCGAGAGACACACAGACATACACAGGCATACACGCGGACAGTTACAAAGCCAGGGAAACATTTTGGTGAACAGATGCATAGACAGACGTCCCTTGCCGACGGTAAAACAACCCACCCATTGTCTGAGAGTGCGGCATCAGTGACCTTTGACCCTTTTTAGCAGCCGACCTCTCCATCCGCAGCGGGATCTGACCCTTAGGGGGTTTCACAGGGTCGGCTTCTTTTCCAGCTGACGGGGAGGGGGTAGCAGATTCGGTTATGCAAATTGATCACTCGCCCCCGGCAAATTTCTATCATTACCACCCTGAGAAACCGTCCTCACTAGGAGTAAGGTTACTGGTTGCCTTCGAAATCTTGCTCGAAGCACGCTCCGAGTGTTCCGATAGAACGAAACAAACTAACCGAACAACGTAACACTACTGAGCTTAGCACATAACTCGTCGCTCTTTTAATCGTGATTCGTAATCGTAATTCCGATATTTCTAAAGAGCCCAACGAAAGCCGCGCAGCGGGGACTAGCTTATTCACAGGCGCTCAGTCAAAACAAAATCGATAGGCAAAAGGATTCGGTTCCAGGTCAAGATCCAAAAGTCAGGCCGAGAGACAACGTGGCAGCTACGGGGGGTGGTGTTTGGGGTTGGAGAGGAGAGAGAGAGATGAGAAGAAGAAGGGGTATCACGATACGATATGTGAAAGAGGAATGTTTTGAGTTTTGAGTGAAAGGCCGAAGCAGAAATTGCAAGCGGTGGAGCATCGATGAGTTTGTGTGATGGGTCAGAAAACTGTCGCAATTCTGGGGGAGTTTATTCCAGAATGGTGGGGCAGATATGGCTATGGAGCGATTGCCAAATTTTAAGGATGAGGTGACGGGAGGGCGGAGAAGTGTTAGGGCAGAAGAGGAGCGGGTTGAGCGAAGCGGTTGTATTGTAAATAACTGACGGAGATAGGAGGGTTGGGAGGATTGAAGTGCGTTGTACGTAAGTGATAGGACTTTGCACTTTTTAAGTGAGAACAAAGAAAGTTGGATAGCAGCGGCGTATCTTCCACCTACAGTAAACTTTGTGAGAAATGGCGAAACAGCACAAAATATTTTTTAAATGTGCTAACAAACAATTTCTAAACAAACAACCAAATCGAGTCTATGGCAATTCTAATGTTCCCAGTGATCTATAGAACACCAACGACCCCTTACAAGTTCTCCGATATCTCGGTAACAATTATGGAAAGCGGTCACGTGGTACGTCGGCGTTTACTACCTTTGAACAACAGCCAATAGAGCCTCTGCTAATTGACTTACCTGTCTAAGTACATTTTCAATTCTTGTAGCTAGCCGATGAATAATGCAATCAATCTTCCCACAAAGAATGTTGACCCCCGATCCTTTTGTGAGGCGATTGTTAAGAAATATTCAGTGAACGACCTTAAAAATGTTTCCTCTCTTGGGAAATAATTACTGACGTAGGCGCGAATAACAATTAGGGTCTGATGTTGATACCTACCTGAGTCAATCTTGCACCTACCTGCCACCCTCCCCCTGCCGTATCTCTAACCCCCACCCACGCACTTTTATCTCGCTGTGAGTGATTTTGGCAGTTAATCAGATTTGTAATGCCGATACGGACCAGACAGACAGACTGTCTGTCTGGTCCGTATCGGCATTACAGACAGACAAACAGACTTGGAAAGACAGACAGACGGACAGACACAGACAGACATACACACAGACAGACACACAGACGTGCAAGAAGGCAGAATAGGCAATTAGCCAGTTATCACCTTCGTTGGAAAGCAAAAGCTTGTCAACAACTCTCAGTAACAACATGTCATTTATAACCTTTTTCGTCGGCTCTTGACTTTGTGATACTGCATGGATCTTTGTACTCATTCTGTAAAAACTTATAAATACAAACATACATACATGCATACATACATACATGAACACATACATACACACAAACATATACATACACACATTGCATACACTCATACATATATACATAAGCACATACATACATACATATTCATACATACATACACGCATACATACATACGTACATACATACATACACGCATACGTACATACATACACGAATACATACATACATACATATATACATACGTACGTACATACATACACCCATACGTACATGCATACATACACGAATACATACATACATACATACATACATATATACCTACGTACGTACATACATACACGCATACGTACATACATACATATACGCATATACATATATACGTGTATGTATAAAATATTCGCCTTTAATGGTACTGTTGTGTTTAGTCAGTCCATTTCTGCATTTTCGCTGATAGGCAAGAATTGTTTAAACGTACCTTCGGCATTCGACGACTCTAACAGACCCACGTAACTTTTTGTCTGTCCTGGACTCGAATCCAAAACAGTATTCCGTAGAATAGTAGTCCCAATGTTTAACGATATCTCATGGCATCTAAGGCCGTTGACGTCGCCCTCCTCCTTTAACCAGGCTTGGGACTGGCACTACCCGGCTAAAGGCGGTGAGTGAGTTACTAGATGATTCAAGAACATTACACTGTTATACAGATTCTATTCCGTAGAATTTTCAAAGTCGGTTTTTTTATCGACCTCACAATAGCCTTCCCTTCCTCCCTCACACTTTTTCCGTCCCTCCCATTCGTCCTCTGTCCGTCCATATGTCCTTCTTTCCGTCCTTCTGATTTTTTCCAACCCTCAGTGGGACGCGGTTCTGTGGTGGTATGGTCGGGGTCTCGTTACCGGAGGGTCGCGGGTTCGAATCTGCCTCAAGCCACTGCGTAGCAACCTTGGACAAGTCGCTCACCCACAGTTGCCTGTGAAAAAGGTAAAGGGAAACCACCTCACTCATCTCACCCCGGGTGGCATAAATCCAATTGACCTGCCCTCGGGCAGAGAACTCATCGTCATCACCCCAGTTGTTCAGCTTAACTGTAGGCTGTTTTTAAAGAATGCTTGTCGACTGTGTAAATGTTTCTGGACTGACATCAAACGCTTGTATCATATCCTATTAGGCCTTAATTATTAAATTATATTCTGTATATCATATTATATTCCGTTTCCAGGTCTTTCAGTGCGGTGTGTCGAAACATTTTCCAGTCCACTTATACACACATATAATTACTAATTGACGATTTATGACTAATTTAAAACTCGTATATTTTTGTATATGTGTGCTTAACTTATGCATATGCATAATATCCTTGTGTGAATAAAACGGCATATACGACACAGTTGCATAATAATAATAATAATAATAATAATAATAATAATAATAATAATAATAATAATAGCAGCAGCAGTAGTAGTAGTAGTTGTTGTAATAATAATAATAACAACAATAGCAATAACAATAATAATGGTTTGTGGACAGCAGAAAATCCTGTCATACTGATGATGATGATGATAATAATAATAATAATAATAATAATAATAATAATAATAATAATAATAATTAATAATAACACGACGATTCATTTAGTGCCATAGCTCTGCCGAGGCTGGAAAAAGACTAACTGTAAAAACGGGAAATAGCTCAGAAGTAAAGAAACTGCAAAATGCATGCGAATTATAACAATTATGCATGAGTGCGACCAAGTGCCGGGGTCACGACCTTGTGCAGTTTGACCTTGAATAACCCTGCGGTTGTGTTTGATCTTCTTCAGCTGAGGGAGTTCAACATCCGGGTTGTCTACCCCAGTCGGAATTCGTCCGCGGCAAGAACTACCCCTGCGCTATCATCTGCTTCAAAATTCCAGGGTAAGTCATCACAGTCCTCTGCCGTTTAGACTAAACACCCGCACACTTATGTATCTATGTATGTATGTATGTGTACGTGTATGTATGTATATGTGTGTATGTATGTATATGTGTGTATGTGTGTATGTATGTAAGTATGTATGTATGTATGTGTGTGTATGTATGTATGTATGTGTGTATGTATGTGTGTATGTATATGTATGTATGCATGTATGTATGCATGTATGTATGCATGTATGTATGCATGTATGTATGCATGTATGTATGCATGTATGTATGCATGTATGTATTTATGTACGCCTTGACTATGCTATACTATACGCCTTTATTTTACTTTACACTTCAAGGGCGCATCCGGAGGGGCTAGGATATTCGACCATGACTCCATGCTATTTCATTGCAAGGTCAAGGGCATGGGCACCCATTTCTCTCAGCTTAAACGCAGCCCATCCTAACAGCTCCTCTGCCCTTTCTCTCTCTGGTCTTCTGGCAACCGGACTTGGTTCTTGACATGGCACCATTGTACAACCCCACTGACTTGACTCAGCGCTCGTGAATAAGCTGGTGTCCTGCGCTGAGCTGTTAAGTAGCGCTTTAGAAATTCTAGTTAACGATTAGGAATTAAGGGCAGGCGAGTGATTTGGGCGTGAGATACAGTGGGGAGTGGTGGGCTGTTCGATCAGCCCTCTGGGTTGAATCGAAAGCTCGTGAGGTCGCCACTGTAGGGTAGATTCCGTGTAACGACCTTGGGTGTACTCCCTCCTCTTGTCCGCAGTGGGGTGAGTACTCGCGGGGAATGATCTCCTCACTGTACGACCGCGTTGGCGGTAGAGCTAGAAAGGGTCGCGAAAATTGTTTGCCAACATAGACCAAATAGCATTTTTAATTGTAATTGTAATTTAAGGTTTATAAAGCGCCCCTTATAGAATAAAACGCAGTTGTGAAATATATAACGTCGGTTGAAAGCGTTTTAAAGGTGTCTTATGAGAATATTACGTTATTCGTGTATTCTATCGACATCTTACGGCTGCTAGGGCCGTTGACGTTGACTTTACCATCTGAACAGTTGTCCACATTAGCGACTAAACGGAGTTGTGAAATATATAACGTCGGTTGAAAGCGTTTTAAAGGTGTCTTATGAGAACATTACGTTATTCGTGTATTCTATCGACATCTTACGGCTGCTAGGGCCGTTGACGTTGACTTTACCATCTGAACATTTGTCCACATTAGCGACTAAACGCAGTTGTGAAATATATAACGTCCGTTGAAAGCGTTTTAAAGGTGTCTTATGAGAGCATTGCATTATTCGTGTATTTTAACGACATCTTACGGCAGCTAAGGTGCTCCCTTAAGCACGGCAGTCATGGGTATGAAGTGTTAGCGGCTTCATATTTAGCCTCTGCATATAACCGCGAGTGGTCAGCCCTCTCCCTCGTCGCCTGACCTTCCTTCCCACTGACAGTGTACGGTCAGTGTACTCATTAAGTTGAGTTGGTTAGGAGCGCAAGTGGAGCCGAAATCTCAGAACAAACTTCTGCCCTGGCGGGGAATTGAACCCCGACCTTTCGACTGACCGTCTAACACCCTAACCACTAGACTATCGCTTACCTCGAGTACTGCAACAATCGTAATTCAATTCTTGTCCAAACTGTATCTTACTATACATTTCCTTTTCTTACCTTGCCTCACCTCAACTTACCTTCTTTACCTTACCTTCCTTTCCTTACCTTACCCTTCCTTACATTACCTTACCTTACCTGTCTTACCTTCCTTACCATACCTTATTACCTTACCTTGTTTTGCCTTACCTGTTCTTACCTTACCTTACTTTACCTTTTCTTCCTTACCTACTCTTCCTTACCTTACCTTCTCTTCCTTACCTTCATTAGCTTACCTCACCTTACCTTCTCTTCCTTACCTTCATTACCTTTAACTTACCCCACCCTACCGCCTTATCCATCGTCTAATTGTCTGAAGTGTTTGACCTTGACATAGCGAGCCGAAGAAGACGAAGGTCGTGAGCTACATTCAGACGGACCTAGGTGGAATGCTTCCGAAAGCGTTGGTGGAAAACGCCCTTCCGTCCAACCAGGTGGACTTCTTTACCGCCCTGAGGAAGGCTCTGCAGGACGGAGGCCAGTGGAATGGACCGGCGAACGGATCCAGCTGAACGAACACCACCAACAACGATGAAAATAACACCAACATCTGATTTTAAATTTAGACGATTATCACCAATTTTTCCCGTTTTCAAGTTTTACCCTTCAGGTCGTATGGAAGCAGTTTTAAGCAGGCTGCGACTTCTAAACTGTCGGCGACTTCATTTTCTTAACCCCGGCACATAAGGGCGAGTAGCCAGTCTGTCTGTCTGTCTGTCTATCTGTCTGCCTCTCGCCGCATAAACCTCGCATGACTGACAATGTACTCATTTTATAGCTGAGTTCGCTAGGAGGCGTGAGTGGTCCAGAAGTTTGTGAACATATTCTGTTGTGCTCGGGATTTGAACCTCTGACCTCTCTGCTTACAGTCCAACACGCTAACCACTAGGCAATGCTATGCTTCAAAAGCCGATGCAAAGACCTGACCTCCTTATAAGAGCCAATGCAAAGACCTGACCTCATTTTAAGAGCCAATGCAAAGACCTGACCTCATAATAAGCGCCAATACAAAGACCTGACCTCATTACGGTCGGCGTTCTCGCCCCACCTATAACTTTAGGAATTACCAAGTGTGCTTAGGTAGCGCTTTAGAAAATTTCGATATTACAATTACGAATACGATTACAGGCCTTTAGGGATTGATTATACTCAATACATGAAATTAGACCGACGGCTGAAATCTCAACCCACCCTAGCAACTCCTTTCCCCTTCTCTCTCTGGTCTCCTGGCAACCGAACTTGGTTCTTGACATGGCATCTTTACACAGTCCCACTGACTTGACGTAGCGCTCGTGAATAAGCTGGTGCCCTGCGCTTAGCTTTTAAGCAGCGCTATAGGAATTTTAAGTTTACGGTTACGATGACGCTGTGCATGTCAGCATGGTAGGCTCGTCGGAATGTCAGTGACCTGTTCCAGTGGAGATGCTCCCTCTAGCGAACTCAGCGGTGTAGTAGATTTTAGTAGGACTGGTATTAGATTAAACTTGGAACAAATGCTAGCACGATCTATTACTTAAATATGTGTAGAATACAATACGAAATAGATTTTCGTAGCATTTGAAGAGGTACTTTAAAAACGCCATAAAATGTTCAGCTGCGTATATCCATTCACGTTGAGTTTGAAGTCACATTTGCAATATATTGTATTGCAATATTACTGATTTAGTAATCCAAGTGTAGGAAAAAGGACAAATTCCTTAAACAATAAAACCACTTAACGCCTTCAGTATGCATATAAAATTTAACATGAACAAATTAACGGATTGCAATTTGCAATTAAAGTTTACCATGCACAATTCTCGTTGTTGAACTGGTATTTTAGTCTGAATAAAGATCAGCCTTGACAATACAGCCATAACATCAACACTTCACCTCTTGCAATTTCTGCGCCGGGCTTTCACTCAAAACTGAAAACATTACTTTTCCAAAAATCTTATCCTGATTCTTCCTCTTCCCCTTATCTCTCTTCTCACTTCAGTTTCAAGCACCATCCATCGTAGCCGTCCGACTGTCTGCCTGCCTGACTCCTGGATCTTGACCTGGAACCTAATCCTTTTGTCTATCGATTTTGTTTTGACTGAGAGCATGTGAAATAAGCTGGTTCCCGCGATTTAGCTTTCTTTGGGCGCTGTAGAAATCTCGAGCTTAAGATTACATCACACGATAAATTCCTTGAAAAATGAGCAGCGTCGAGGTCATACGGTCGCTATAGAAAAACGTGAACATTTACATTTACATGCATACATTACATGGCCCTAATAAAGCCTTTTTGTAAAACTGCCCCCACTGTTGACCCTTTCTACTCTGAATAATTTGATAAAATCTTGATTCCTGTAAGTCGTTTACATAAACATCGATCTTCGCATATAAATTGTCTCCAACCATAGAGTCCCCACATATTCTACATTTATAGAGCGCCTCTTTTAAGGAAACTTACCCGAAGCGCTTCTGACCTGGAAAAACCACGGTCGAACAAAATGGTTATCAAGCGCTTAAAAAAACAAAGGCAAAGAAAGACCAAGGAACAACGACCAAGGTTCGTAGGTTGCTAGGCAACCTATGTACGTGTAATGTAAATCTTCGAAACTTCTTAGCATCACAGAAAAGCCGCGACAGGGAGACCAGTTATACAACTGCGCTATATAAAATCGACTGCACAAAAGCGAGGTCATTTGGTCATTTTCTGTGCCAGATCAGTATATTCAAAAGAGATGGACCGACCACAGCGAAGCATCTATGCTGCGTTGTATAAGTTCGGACGGAACAACCAGGTGAGCTTGCAAGATGGAACAAGTGGCATAGAAACCTGGAAACAGTCTTCAGCTAAGTGGGGATTTTAAGAATATTATTATTGCCGTTTTTACTGCACAAACTCCTAACTGGAAAGGGACGTGACCCATGAATCAAGAGCCAGGTTGGTTGGAAAAAGTCCCTCATTTACAAATCCACTGAAATCACTCCTTGTCCGCTAATCCGATCCTGATTTTTCCTCTTCCCTTTGTCTGTCTTGCCGCTCCAGTTCCAGGCATCATCTATCCTAGTTGTCTGTCTGCCCAAGGTCAACCCTTGGATCTTGACCTGGAACCGAATTTAACCTAACTTGCCAATCGATTTTGAATAAAAATAAATAAGCAACGAATAAGCAATTTCCCGAGACTAAGCTTTCTTTAGGCATTGTAGAAATCTTGAGATTACGATAATAGATTAGATTATTAGTATCAGTATCACAAAAATATGTAACCCACGCAGATACATAGAAGTGCGAATCTAAGTGCGTTTTAAGCAGCAAACTGCACGCTCCGAACGAACGAATCGCGCAGAGCCAGCGAATATTGATTGCCCCAAGCGCCGGCGGGTATGCAAAGTAAAATCGACGAAGCAGCTTGGATCACTGGATCAGTTTTAGTTGCGAACCTTTGAGCCTAAATTCAAAGGTCAGTCGGGTAAATTAGCCGACTTTTGCTGAGGCAGCATACGTGTGGTTCTAAGATATTGCGATGTTTTATATTTAAATTGCGAAACAACAAATTCTATGTCCGGAATTAAATTGAATTGACCGCCATGTTGGTGCCGAATCAAATAATGGAACATTAATGGAGCGTTCGGGGTTCTCCGACTTCTCGTAGATAGTTATAGGATGCGATTTGTTGGAGCTTGCAGTGGGATATTATTTCAAATAAGTTTATTGCAATATTATTTGCATTAAGTATATTGAAATAATAACTATTTCAGAAGTTTAATATACAGCACGCAAGATGGGACCTAAGATGAAATTTCAAGAGGGTAAGATTACAATGGTATTGCAAATTTGGGCATGATATGTCTAATATCCATGGATATATGCTAATATCGGCCGGCAAGCCCTTTTGATGTATATAATTATGTGTATGATTTATTTATGCATGTAAGTAAGGAAGTATGTATGCATGTGTATGTGTGTAGACAGTTAATATAGCGCCTTTTGGGTACTTCACAAAGCGGTGCTTATGGCGCCGATTGCTCGATGTGTGTACATATATGCGTGCTTGTATATATGTAAACATGGCTTCTTATAGACTTTAAGTTATCTGTTGTTCTTCTTGCAGGAGAACATGTCCTCTGTTTTCACGGTCCACTTTTGTATGAGGCAAAGGTTTGTAGATTTTCAAATTTCTCTGAATGAATTTCGGCAATGTTTGGATTAGTTTATTGATGTATAAAAATTGAAAGTGAATTTTTAATTATATAGCACTTTTGTAGGTTCTTAAAATAATAAGCACTATTTAATCATAGATATATACACACATATTGTTATTTATATAAGTACATATGCATATGATATTGTGATATTGGTCCTGTCCAGACTAGTATTGAAAAAGACGGGTAATAATTTAGTGAATTCAGATTTACCGAACTTGTGCCAGTGGTAAGAGTTTAAACTACACATATCAAATAAATAAATAAACAGAATAATGCTTCAGTTACTGCTGTTTGTGTTAAGTTTTTGCGATTTTGAATTTTCTGGTTTGTAGTGCGTAAAAGCGGAAGTGAAGGACAAAACCGTTCGATACTATGTTCACTACAATGGCTGGAATAAGAAGTAAGTCTCGTGTAGTTCAGCTACCCAGAGGGCGCAGAAAACCCATCTGAACCATAGTTCTTGACATGGCATTGCGTGCCACGTCAAGAGCTGCGTTCTAATATAACTTCTACAGCGCTGTTATCATAATGGTTAAGGCTTCAGTTGATGGCTATTTTAAGTGAAACTTGAAATAATAAAAAATCTTAATCCATTGGAGAAACTTGGGCAAAATCAGAGGTCAGGGAAACGAGAAGTCAGCAGTAGATAAGAAAGTTGTAATTGTAGTCGTAAACTCGAGATTTCTACAACGCCCAACAAAAGTTAAGTCACGGGAACCACAGATTCACAGGCACTTATTCACAGGCGCTCAGTCAAAACAAAATTGATAGGCAAGAAGGGTTCGGTTCCAGGTCAAGATCCAAGAGACAGGCGGGCAGACAGTCGGACAGCTACGGTGGATGGTGCTTGAAATTGGATCTGCAGGATAGATAAGGGGAAGAAGAGGAATCAGTTGAACACAAACGAATTATTGCATTGTATCAAGATCATGTTCTTAATATAGCATGAATGTTGCCAACGATTTTGTGCAGTGCACATGTTGAACGTTTTGTTAACCTAGACTGATTTTTGTAAGGTGCTTAAAAGGTGTTTTATGTTATTCTCTCCTTCTTATCTCGCTTTCCGCTCCACTCCCTAACATCACCCACCATAGCTGCCATGCTGCCTCTCTGCCTGACTTTTAGATCTTGACCTGGAACTGAACCCCTTTTGCCTCTCGGTTTGGTTTTGACTGGGCGCCTGTGGGTAAACTGGCCCCGTGACATGGCTTTCATAGAGCGCTGTAGAAGTCTCGAGCTTACAATTAATTGCTTGTTAATTTTGTAGCCATGGCATGTTAAGCACCCAACGTCTTTGTAAAATCTATCTGAAAATCCTGTTAACCACGATGGAAGGCAACTGAAAACGAGTCTTTCCGTGTTTTCTTCTGTATTCCGTTCTTTGCGGCCTTAACAGACGTTCGTGTTTGTATGTATCTGAACTTTCGTCTAGTTCCAGTAATTTCAGCTGCTGTACTGTCAATTCTGTTGAGTTTTTAACTGAGTTGGGCGTTTCGTGTCGTGCAGCTGGGATGAATGGGTGCCAGAGAGCCGCGTTCTCAAGTACAACGAAGCTGGCGTTCAGAAGCAGAAGGAGCTTCTCAAAGCTCACGCGTAAGACGTAACATTTGATTGTCTCTTTACTTCTGCATAAGACATTAGTTTTAGTTTTTCAAAGCTCACTTGTAAAACATTGTTTTTCTTCGCTTCCATTTAGAAGCATTTGGTGATGCATTTATCTTTGCTTCCATTTAAAAGCATTTGGTGTTAAGTTTGTCTCTGCTTCCATTTGAAAGCATTTGATCTTTAGTGTTTCTTTGCTTCAATTTAAAAAAGGCACAAGAACCAAGCCCTGTCAAATTTCTCGAGGTGGTATATAAAACCCAAAGCTCTTGCCCCGTTTGGTTTTAGATTAGGGTAATTTTTGTCTGAAGATGCAAATGTTTTGTTGAAATTCTAGGAGCAAGAACAAAGCGGCTAGGATGAACAAACCAGAAAAAGATTCAGCAAAGGAGAAAGAGCCACAGGAACCAGTGTAAGTGAACTCTCTGCTGGCACAACAAACCTGCCGCCATTAACTTCCCAGAAAATGAAAACTGTTGTTAAAAACGTCTTCATTAACACCAGTTTAGATCAGTGCCTTTGAGAGGAACTATACAGTTAGTTAATAACTTCTGTAGCATTGGTCCTAGTGTATCTCTCTTTGTCTGTCTGTCTGTCTCTCCCTCTCTCTGTCTCTCTCTCTGTCTTTCCTTTCTCTCTCTGTTTCTCTGTCTTTCTCTCTCTGTCTGTGTCTCTCTCTGTATATATATAAACTGTTTACTTGCTTACTTGATCTTTAGATGTGTGACTTAAAGAATTTTTAAATGGGAAGCATTTCCATGCCATTTGTGGATTTTACATTGTCTTTAATTTTTTTATTTGATAGATAATGTTTGAACCCCAACACAGATCTAGGTAAAAGGCCTGCATGTAAGCTGTTGGCCACAGTTATGCCACACTCAGACTAATTTGTATAAATGTTGTCATGCCCTTACGTTTAGCTGTGTTTAGGCAGTTGTGTTCATTCATATTTAAGTTTGTTAATATCATCCTAAGTTTATGTTTAGATGTGATGTTGGTGATGCCAGTTACATAAGTTGTATCACTTTCATTGTGGCCTTGACATTTAGTTGTGTTATAACAAAGAGCATTAAAAATTACTGTGAAGGTGTTCAGATGATGTGTGATTGCTTGACTTTTGTTGTAGAGGGAAGACACCAAAAAGTAGCAAGAAGTTGGAGAAGGAAAAGGAAAAAGAGAAGGAGAAAGAGCGGGCGGCAACGCCCATCCGAGAGGCCAAGAGACAGACTGGTGGGGGTAAGACACAACGCAGTTTACCCTGGAGTTCCTTCCCTCTTGCAGGACAACATTTTTGATTCTTGCCCTCAACTACTGAAGCTTTGAGTTTGAATGCCTTCAGCTTTAAAATATATGATGTTTCACTGCAGACAGTGTAAGAAACACTTTTGCCGTTGCAGAACAGATTAATCTGGTCTTGGGACTTCTGTAGACCCTTAGTCATAATGGAACAGTCGGTGGTTGCTTCACGTGATACCGCAGTGAAAATTGTAATCCAGTGGAGAAGTTCGTTTGAAATCCACAACGTTACCTTGTGTTGCAGTGACTTCGAGCTCAGCTTCAGATCGAGGCGACAACATTCCACTTGCAGAGCTGGCCCGGAAGAAACGCACTCGCCAGTCAGACACCAATGCGGAAGTCACCGTGAGTAGGCCACGCCATCACCATTGTTAATTTTATTATTTTAATACATTTTATGTATTGCTGTTGTTAATTTTGTAGCCATGGCATGTTAAGCACCCAGCGTCTTTGTAAAATCTATCTGAAAATCCTGTTAAGATGTAATATGATTTACAGGATTGTACTGAAAGTTGTAATATGGTTTACAGGATTTAAAAAATACAAGAAAATGTGTTTTATTTCTTTTGTCGTGTGTGTTGTTACTAGTAATTGGGGCTATGTGATAGTCACTGGTTAGTATGCTGGATTGTCAACCCACAGGTTGGGGATTCGAATCCCTTCCAGGGCAAAACGAAGCACCAGTTGCGTTTCGTAACAAACTCGTCTATAAGACAAGTTCACTGGCAATAGTTTGTTGGTGGGAAGATCAGACAACTAGGGAGAGTACACTGGCCATAGACAGACAAACATGCATAATTTCTGGCTGGTGTATTATTTGCTGTGTTGAGAAATCCATTTTTTATGCTTGAAGACTGACTCGGCTTCCACAAGCGCTCCGTCAACCTCTGAACCTCCGAAGAAGAAAAGAGCAAGAATGGATCCGACGGTGGAAACAGTAAGAACTGGGTTTTCTTGCTAAATATAGGAAACAATTTTAAAAGTTTGTAGAATGCATTTCTTGTTTTTTTGATAGTTGGCAGTGTGTAAGTATGCACTTCTGTCGGTAGCCACAACTGACAAATTGTGAATACCAATTTCTGTTCTACGTTCATAATTGCTGAAGGTTGTGATACAGTGTATTTGATTGTATTGAAGGTTATAATATGGTTTACAGAATTGTATTGAAGGTTGTAATATGGTTTACAGAATTGTATTGAAGGTTGTAAAATGGTTTACAGAATTGTATTGAAAGTCGTAATACATGGTTTGTAAGGTTGTGTAGAAAGTTATGATGTGGTTTGCATGTTGCGTGTTTTCTGGTTTGCTCTTAGGAGGAGAGCTATCTGACAAAAATTGAAGTTCGAATTAAGATTCCTGAAGAACTGAAGCCGTGGTTGGTAGATGATTGGGATTTGATTACGCGACAGAAACAGGTTGGTTGAAAAAGATCACTTTTTCAGTGAAACAACATTGTCAGAGTATGACGCATTGGAGCCAAAATGATGGCGCGTGCATTTGTTTGTGAACATTTCCATGGTGCATTTATGCACCTCAGAAAAGTGTTGCTGTGAAATGTGCTGTATGATCTTAGTATCCAGTTCACTTGTGATGCTCCATTAAGTTGTTCATTCTAGTGTACTGACTTAATTAGCCAGGTTGTCATGATGCACAAGGCTTCAGCCGATAGTCGCTTCAAGTGAAACTGTTGTGAAAGACCGCAGTCATGTGAAGAATCCTGGTTGAAATGCGATGGTTACAGAGAAACCAGAAGTGAAGCTACAGTGGGTAAAAGTGAAAAAAATAAAGTGTCAAGTATTTCACAAGTGAGAAGTAAAGTAGGTGCCCATTTCCTTTTCCTTAGGCCCTTGAACCAGCAGTGGATGAATCCCAAGGTCCTGGACCGGGGCCAGCACATCACAGGACTTGCTGTTTACTTCCCAGCTTACACCGGTACCAGATTATGCTACTTGGTGACAGAGGAATGGTGTTGCGCATGCAACTTGCCCAGGGTCATTACACGGAGTCCAACCCACAACCACATGATCTTTGACCATACATGTTACCAATAGACCACTGTGCCACACACATAATGTGGATAAGCAGTTTAAAACAGACAAGATGTCCTTAGAATGCACTGTGTTGTTTTTATACATTCATGTAGTTTTTGGCTTGTTGATTTTGGTGCAATGATCATCAAGTGATGTTTGGTGTATTATTACTACAGAAGCCATTAGATTGAAATTCATAGCACACCCAGTGGTGTCTGTTACATATTAAATATTTCCTGGTTTGTTATTAATTAATTTTTAGCTGATTAATTTATGTTTTTCAGTTGGTGCAGCTTCCGTGCAAAGTGACCGTGGATAATATTCTCGATGATTTTGTCAAAGCTAAACTAGCAAAGCCAAACAATCCACACAAGTAAAAAGAAGTTGTCTGTTTATTACAATACAGTAATAAATTTATCTGCTTATTTATTAGTAATTTAATCTTTGTTTTCCACTCGAGTGAAACTCTTCAGATGTAAGAAGGGCAAAGTTTACGGAAAGATACAGGCTGTTGAAGGATACAGGCTGTTGATTGAGGCATGAATTATCTTGATGCTGAATGATTGTAATTTCAATTGACTGTTGATTGATGAGTAAATATTTGATTGGTGTTGATTGATTCTTGGGTCTGTTTCAACAGGGATGCAATTTTGGAAGTGACTCAGGGCGTCAAAGAGTATTTCAACGTTATGCTTGGTACGCAGCTGCTCTACAAGTTTGAGAGGCCGCAGTATGCAGAGGTATGTGGCCTCAGTCATTGTCCTCGGCTGCCTTGGCTTAAAAAGGCCAATGCATGAAGAGATAATAATGTGGCCTTAGTCATTCTGTATTTGTCCATTGCTTTCTTGGTTTAAATGGCGACAGTTTGAAGAGATCCTGTGGTCTTAGTCACTGTTGTCTTCGGCTGTTGCAGTTAGGAGGTATGTGGCCTCAGTCATTGTCCTCTGCTGCCTTGGCTTAAAAAGGCCTTAGTGTGAAGAGTTGTGGCCTTGGTCATTTTTTATTTGTCCTCGGCTGTTGGTTTAAGGTCACAGTATGTAAAAGTAGACTGTAGAGCTTTGCTTATTGTTTGGCCTTGGCTGTCTTGATTTGCAGAGGTCTGTGGCCTCGGTCATTGTCCTCAACTGTCTTGGCGTAAAAGGCCACAGTATGCCGAGATGTATGTGGCCTTAGTTGAATTGTCTTTGTGCTCTGCTGTCCTCTTTGTCAGGTTTATTTAGACGGTGATGGGAGATGTCGAATTGTGTTTTCTTGTTTTCAGATTCTGGCCAAACATCCTGATCTGCCAATGTCACAGATCTATGGAGCCACGCATCTCCTCCGACTATTTGGTAAGTAGATGTGGCCTTTTGCTGGAGTGTCCAGGATTTGAACCTTGGTGTGCTGACTGTTCTGTTTCTATAAGATTTAATTAAGCCCATGGACTTTGCAATGAGGACTGCTGTCAACCTCGCGTACATGCCTTTCACACATTTGAAAGACAATAATCAGTGGCATGCATCTACTTTAGTTGTCTGTCTTTATGTCTTTGTGTGCATCTGTCTGTGTATCCTTGTGTTGTGTCTGTGTATCTTTGTGTCTGTTTGTCTGTCTTTGTGTATATCTGTGTATCTTTGCTCATGTCTCTCTGTCTGTCTATGTACAGCGCCCTTTCCTTTGGCCTTGGTCGTGCTATGGAGCTATAGAAGTCTTATTATTGTTATTGTCTGTTTGTGTGCTTCTTTCTTTGACTATCTTTGTAAGTACCATTGTGTGTTACTCGTAGACTGGATTATGTGTTTTGTAGTGAAGCTCGGAGGAATGCTAGCGTACACTCCACTGGACGAGAAGAGCATCCAGTTGCTGCTGATGCACATTCATGACTTTCTAAAGTCAGTCGTCAACTTCTCCTTCTCGTCTTTCCATCCAGAAACTTCAATAGTACCACTGTTATCATAACAAGGCATCAATCAATGTTTGCCAACATGTTTGTCAAGTGCCAGAACTAGTTTAAATTAGAAAATGTTGAAGCTTAAAGAGAAATTATTGTTGTTATAATTATTATTTATTAGGCATTTTAGTTTCACGGCCCTTACTTGGGCTGTCATCAACTCCTGCAGTCATTTGGACGCGCTTGAAGGAATGTCACGGTTTTAAGTCCTGTCCCAAGTCGATCATTTGACAGTTGGTGGTTACGGATACCATGTGGTAGGCTGTTCCGGCTGGCTGGTCCAGCATCTGGACTGACAGTTCAACATGCGAATCAGTGGACCGAAGCCCTCCCCATCAATTCATAAGTACTTCAGCAAGAGACAGAAGTTAAATTTACCCATTCCTCTGTAACAAGAATTCCCTTCATTTAGCTTCGATTGTTCAGCAGCAGCTGTCTTATTAAGCGTGGTCTGTTTTCAGGTACATGGCAAGGTCGGCCAACAACCTGTTCAGCGTCAACGACTACATGGTTGCTCCACCAGAGCATCACCGGAAAGCCATCTGAAGACGATCGCTCTGACTGACTGTTGACTACCTTGACGGCCGCTCGGGAAAGCCTTGGTTCTTATTGGTCGAGTTTAGGACGTCGAAGTGTGAGGCCTCGGCTTTGTTTCAATTTTATGCCATTGCTGGACCCTTTGCACGATTTATTTCTAGTGGCACTAGTTGTTCGTATACAACAGAATTGGTTGCTTGATGTTCACGTGTGCATTAACTGCTACACTTCGGCCGTGAGAATGTGATTGTTTGTTGTGCTGTAGCAGTTACTTCAGATACTCTCATCTTTTGTTGAAACAGCATGACTGATGTTCTGAGTGGTTTTTTTACAGGTATATTACACATATAGTGTTAAATGCGGGGAAGAATGCTATTTGTTTTCGAAATTTTGTTTTTGACCGTGGAAATATGGTTCTTGAGTGAGGGCATGTTGTTTAGTCATGGATGTGTGTGAAGTTCAAGTGTGCATTCCTTTTAACACACAAACATGTTTACCTTGAGGACAACGAGTTACGGATTCCAAATCAAGGACGCTATACAATCCATTAATTCATTCACAGCAGTTATATGGCACCCCTCGGGTTTAATACCTAGAGGCGCTCCCAGCCCAGCTCTGGCAAAAGATCCAGTTCTTTAGCGATGCTTTTACTGATGCTGCCAATATCATTGCACATACATTCAAAGTTTAAATTGTAAAGGATTTAAATTTTGACTGTCTGCCCAGGTTTTTACACGAGCTTCCAGACAAAAGAAAAGACAATAAAAGAAATGAAAACCGCTTTTATTTGAAATCATAAAAACACGTTCAGTTGCATGTACAGTGTGCATTGATAAAGCTCTACGAAACACTTCATATATACAAAG
Source organism: Norana najaformis (assembly GCA_964023275.1). Lineage (NCBI taxonomy): Eukaryota > Metazoa > Annelida > Clitellata > Crassiclitellata > Hormogastridae > Norana > Norana najaformis. The sequence goes on along the minus strand of OZ029926.1, from coordinate 24,436,406 downwards.
TCCATGTAGAAAATGCAGATGGAAAGATTTCATGAATTCCATAGAAAATAGACACAGCAAGACAGACCATACATAGGTCCACCGAAGCCAACGAACTCAGTCTTCCACTAAAAACCCAGTAAATGAAACAGCAATACCTGATGCATTGTTGAGTAAAACAAGAAATATTCAATATTTATGGCCTTCGATTAAATGCAGCATTCCTAGTTACAATCACAGAGCTTTTCTAAAGCTGGCAGAACGAGGCTTAAATCAATATAATCGGCTGATTAGTATAAAAACAAAGCTAAGCCTACTTCTCTACTCCAGCATTCTTCAAGCAGTTCCAACTGCCTCACACAAGCAATCCTAATTTACTATGTCAGGCATCTGCCAATTTTTGACACATCTATGTGCATTGGTCCTCGGGGTGTGATGCTGGGGTTGAAGGAAGTGTCGGCCACTACTGACTGCCATGTCTGATGAAAGCACACAGCAGACTACAGCAGTTTTAGAAATGCAAACCTTTTCAACCTGGATGACTTCCTTTACACAAAACCCATCTGGTTCAACAACAAACTGTAAAATTCCTACGACTCAACAACAAAATATCAAACTTCTGCAATGCATCAGGCGTCATCGCTTATTCTGCAGTCCACACGTATGCTCAAACTACTGCGAAATTCCTTTTTTGAATAACAACTTAAATAAAAAGAAAACAAGACTTGCATTATTAGAAAGTACATCCAGTTTATAAAAACATCTGAAGTCTTGTAGCCTTTGTGGTCTGCTGCGGAGATAATCGTGAATTGGCGCACAACTCTGTCAACAAATCATTGAAGGATTTCATCCCAGGATTGAAGGATCTTACAACTCAGCTGCAAATGTGTTAATAGCAGCACAACCTTCACTTGTGGGGTTCAGCAATGAATTTTTACCCATGAGGTTTATAGATCCAAATCTTGAACGCAAAATTGAGAGACCACCACATTAACAGTTGGCCACTTAACTTGCTCAACTTTGTCAACACAAAATTCATCTGTACTACTGAAGAGTGGAAACTGCCTGGAAAAGATCATCCACGCACAACTGGAACATGAGCGGAAGGAAGACCTAAGATGACAAGGATCAAGATCAGTTACTAAAGGGGCAAGTGGTGCAAATGGAACAAAACTGTCCATGATGCAGCCAATCCTTAGCTTGAGGATGGTTGAAGATAAGACATCTTTACATAGAATACATGATTATACCTATTTATCAGGACACATACCTAGCCTTTTACAAACTACTCTCGTTGAAACATAGCTACCTGACTGACCTAAGCAGACAGACAATAAGCCAAAACTGTTTTCTGAGCCATTTCTGCAAAATATTACCGAACCAGTTAATAAGCAGTTTACCCCTCTGTTAGCGTAATCTGCGAATACAACACACGCAAGCGCAGCTGTACAGCATGTTTATTTCAAAGTAGCACGCAAAAGTAATCGTAGCAGAACTGTGAATACGTAGAGAAGTAACTACGGTACATCAAAGCTCTATCCTGAACTGCAATACGCATAAAATGAAAACTAAATCTTCAGCCATAGCATATTCTGTGCACAGTACACAAATCAACTTTTGACTTTTTACATATAAAATTAAATAAAAACTACTCTATTAAAAATAATGTAAAGAATTGTCTAAAAGCGTGGACTTGGACTCAACACCTAAAGCCCAGCTCACTGGCAATGTCTAGATTTCTCTGCAACAATTTTTGTAGAAGACTCGCAAAAACGTGGGCCCTAACATACGTCCCCACTCTGCTAAACTAAGAAAATCAGCTCAACAAAAGATTTAGACAAGGTAGTCTACAATTTTTTACACAGTAGTACACTTGTCTGCATGGCACACTAAAATTAGTCTAAGTTTGTTTTCTACATGAATTCTTGCAGTAAACACAAATTCAAAACCAGCACACGTGTATACTTGAAAACACTAGCCTAGACACTTTTCTGAGCATAAAAGAAGATCTAATACAAGTAATAATGAGAAGGAAATTACGCTTGTTTGGACATATATGCAGGATGGATGACAGTAAAAAATAAAAACCGTGATGATGGGAATTATGGACGGAAATGGGAGACGAAGAAGACCTAATAGGGAGTGGACAGATGATATAAGGGATTAGTGTAAGCAAGACTTGCACGCCTTGATAAGAACAGCACAAGATCGGGAACTGTGGAGACAAGTGACAATGCATGCAGTGGACACCTACGGGCTCTTGGCCCATGGATCATGATGAAGATGATGATGAGACACTTTTAACTGCTAGCAGACAACACTGTAGCTAAAATTCTCATGCGGCAGCTTACAAGAACGCACAAAACGAAAGAAGTATAAGCCAACAAAGAACGTTCGGTTGCACTTTTTCTTAAGCACGTTATGTGTAATGTGCACGGTTTATACGAAAATCTGTCATGCTGCACAAACTGAGAATTGAATCTTTTCAGACTGGTGCTTGAACTCTTGTTGGAGATTGATTTACCGAGAAAAAATGTAAAACCATAACAGCAATAAAAAGTGGAGTCTAGAATGTTACGTCTGACACCAATTTTTGTCAAATCAGCACAAGATGAGTTTTATACAAACCTATTTATCAATACATGTATATAAAGATATACATATATGATAAACAAATAGTTGAAATCGATACACGTAACTGAATCCTTTTTAACAGATGAACCAGTAAGTTTTTTGGCACAAAGTTCGTTTAGTCAGACGTGGAAAAAGTAATATATTATAAATACAAGTACGCAAAATGTAAGACATGTGGTGCGGGGTAAACTAAAAAGGGTTAATCCATAATCGTAAACTCCACAATAAGTAAAATTTTGTGAGTCAGTTTAAACCCAACCAGGGCTGCGTCCAAAAACACATCTACTGGTTGAAAATTGTGTTAACATGGTGACAATTTGACATTTTCTTTATTAATCTTGAATCGTTCAGGGACTGAAATGAATCATCACATAATTAAGCCAACAACATAGCTACCTGCACGGCCCGAAACTCAGTCTGTACCATTTACCAATTTCTTTGCATGATAACAATTTCCTTCTTGCTACAACGCCGTGTAATATGCAGTTTCATGACCCAGACGAGATAAACAATTATTAAAAACTGTACCTTCAAACCAGTTCTTTTGCCACTATCTCTCCAGAGGCCAGGTAGACAAGGGAAGAAAAACAGCTGATGAAAGTGCTCAAGTAGCATGAATCATAAACTTTCTTAACTGAATTTGACCAAATTTTAAAGGGTCACTGTTGCACCTTGTCTCCGAAACGCACCACATTATCATAATTTTGCATTTTATTAAGCACGCAAGGTCAGCAAATCTGAATCTGAGGAGCAAAGCAGTAGTCAGTGAAGGACTTGCTCAAGGTCCCTACACAGTAAACCTCTCAGGGGAAGCTCATACCATACTCTCCATGTTACAAGCCTAGCGTTGCATCCAATCGGCTTCTTTGCCCCCATGATGACATCACTCCTTGTCTTTCAAGCTCTACCATGTCACATGCCCTTAAAAAAGAACTAAAATTTATTTAGAATTCCACAAATTCGTCAGCTGTTTTTCCTTAAATCACAGACTCACCAAAACAACTTAAGTCAGGCTTCCCTAAAAGTACACAAACAGAACTGTCTAAGTACTGTTGACGACGCTAATAAAATAACGTTAATCTTAGTCATCTAAAGTTTACTCAGGTATTAGTAATTTCTCGAAAGCCAGTATTTACAAGCGACTGATAAACATATGTTTCAGGCTTAAAGCTGAAACCGAAATCAGGTCAGCCAACCAAAACCCCAAACCAATCGACAACAACTCAAACCCAGTCAACCAGAACCAAAATTCCATTTGACCATAAGGGTTTGTAGCTAACCTCAACCGCTTTGTGGATCGTTTAAAATAACAATGTGGCAATAACGTTCAACTTCAAAGCCTCCGACAACGCAAGATGAATACGAATGGCAATTATTGGCAAACAAAACCACTGCTTCTGCACCAGTGTGCAAGACTCGCCATGGTAACCGCACAAGGACAGGAATCACTCCATCATCAGAAACACTCCACGCAGGTAAATGCACCTCTACACGACACGCATAAACATTCGTTATGTACAACTATTTGTACATTTCACAATGATTGATGACTGCTCACTGATTTTAAGTGGATTAACTAGTGCAAACATTGTCGACATAGTTTTGCGTGAATCATTAATTAGTTTCCAACTCACTGAAACAGACTGATTGCATGCCAAATATTTACATGCTTTTATATATATATATATATATATATATATATATATATATATATATATATATATATATATATATATATATATATATATATATATATATATATATATATATAGTGTGTCTGTGAGCATAAATACTTGTACAAGACATTTTCCTCAGCCACTTCTGCCCCAAAGGTCTGTTCATAACTTGCATGATTAAAATACCATATATATATATATATATATATATATATATATATATATATATATATATATATATATATATATATAAATCAAGTGCATGTATATATACACACAATACATATACATCTATATTAAACTGTATACATAAATGCATACATTTATATAAAACTACATGTATGAGCATACAATGTGTGTATATATATATATATATGGAGATGCAGATGGATATATATGGATGTAAACATATCCTATGTGCCTCTGTAAATGTGGATTATGCACAACACAACGACGGCCTGTTTAGAAAGGCAAATCATGTCTTAATAAATGTTTGCCAGAGACATTAACCAGCTGGCTGGTGGCTATAAAAAGGATCATAAAGCAATTAATGGAGGCGCCCAATGGCTCTCAATTGCTAAGATGAAGGCTACAGCCACACGAGAAGCGAGACTGCGAGTCTGTGTGATTTTATTTCAGATTACAGGGATTAGGCAAACTACTAAATCTATGAAACATAGCATCCAAGAGGAAACATTGTGTTAAAGATTTTAAGCAGACCTTTGAAGTTATTGACCACCAAGACAGGAAGTGGTTTGCGGGGAGGAAAACTTCATCCAACTCGATTGGGTACAGTTTCCCCATTCATGTGGCTCCTGCCCTAACCGATTCCAACTATCTTCCCATTTGGGTGCTATCTCCATTCACCTGGCTCCTACCTGGGGTATTCGTTACTCACACCCCGAACATCTTCCAACCAGATCCTACATCGTGATCTAAACATATGATGCTCTTCGATAAATGATTCAAAACATAACCAATCGGCACTACACATCACGTTGCTTTGTGTCACAACCACATCACGTCGCTGGCTTACGTTAAGGTAAAACAGATGACTCTCTCTAGGCTTGCAGTAACCACAATCTGAACACCCCAGCACCTACTGTGCATGAGTAAGTCGCCTTTAGACACCATACAGCCGTAGTAAAGACACAGTTCAAATATTACACAGAGGCAAACTATTCACAACAGTTAGCTCCCCGGCCGGTAAACTCCCGGCCGTTACAGCATTTCATAACTAAGCTAATCGTCACCGAGTCACCAAAGCTGTGCGTATGTTTGGGCGCCGTAAATGACTCAGGTGGTTGGCTGGTTGGTCTCCGGTAAACTCAGTCTGTCCACACTGAACCTGGTAAACTGTGTCGAAAGCTTTGTCGAAAGCCTGCCAAATCCAATCGAAAGAACTCCAGGAAAAGTGGAAGAAGCCCCAGTCCCTTGCCAGAGGAAGACTCCTTCACCTGTCATAAGAAACAGTTCAGTATTCAAGTCATCTATATCTAATCTAGTAATCTAATCTAAAGACTTCTATAGCGCCATTATCATAATGCCGAAGGCATCAGTCGATGGCCACTTCAAAGTCAACATTGCAATCCAAAATCATAATTCGTTGGAGAAAGCCAGGTTGAATTCCGGTAGGTAGGAGAAACCAGAAGTGGGTAAGTAACTTGAAAGACGAAAGAATAACGTTGTATAGCATTATTTACTATACTATATATTATTACAGCATTATTGTAATTTGCAGATTTATATAGCACCTCTTCATGACAGACTACTCATCAGAAGAGCTTCCAAACCCAAAAATACAAAACCACAGTCAAACAAATGGTTGTCAAGCGCTTACAGAATGCAGGTGAAGAAAGACTAACAAGCTCAAGGTACAGGTTGCTAGGCAACTAGTCTCATAAACTTATGCCAGCCACAGCAGTCAGTAGCCAATTTCAAGATGGTTGTTTATCCCTTAGTTACATCGTCAACCTCTTCTTAGCCCTGTTTCTGTACGATACCAGTCGAAAAGAAGTTAATTCTGTTCTTTGTGAACTTCACTTGGCAAACCCAAGTTACAAACTTACTGTAAATAATTGGGGTTTCTTACATCTGACAACAATATCCTATGAAAACAAATATATAGGTTTTGAATACAGCTAACTGAATAGTCTTTGTGTGCGCCTTTCCTAAGTTAAATATCATTGATTTGCTGTTCTTTTCTATCCCCTATGAGTGAATAAAGCTACATGACTTCCAGGCCAGAACACCACAGGGCTTTTACCAAGTGCCACATATCTTTATGGTGGCTCATTGAGAGGCGTGTGCAAGTGTAAACAACGCTTAGGATTGGCTGATAAAGGACAGGTGTACATAACAAAGGCAGCACACCTGTTCTTTGTTTGCAAGGGCAGAACCAACTCAGACCTGCAACTGTGAAACCAGGACATACTGAGCATTTCAAAATTCAAATTTTTGCCACAACCAGACTCATTTTGAATTGCTCAGCAAGACAGGACCTATGAAGTAATGCCTGTTAACACTACTCACTACTGTGGCTAGAATGATCTTTCACATTATGCCTAAATGTCTGGTAGTTTACACTGAGACATTTCTGACTTCAAAATAGGCCACTTTTCTCAACATACGTATCTATCTGAGTATTTGCAGAGCAATTTCAAGGACTGACGATTTGACTGTTCGACAAAGAGATGTCTAAAACCTATCTAGTAACATAAGCACCTCCAGTTATTAGATATTAACTTTAAAATAAAGCTGATTAGTACATAACGCCAACCCACTTTATACAGTCATGCTCAGGTGCAAATAGCAAGTCCAAGACAACAAGGTTAATGCCGAAAAGATCAGTTCTACCAATAACCACTGACTCTGTTGAATATGTGATTAAATTACACAAATTTATTTTTCGCAAACATCAATTATTTTGTTTAACTATCTAACTAATTATAACTAATTCATTTATTTAGTAATGCTACATCACTATGTCTACAGCTAAGACTGGACTCTGTCAAATTAGACGTGGTTAAAATCTTTGTGGGGACAGATATTTCAAAAATTCTGCCCTACTAGTGACTCTAGTGGACTTATAAAACCTTATAAAAAAACTTATAAAAACCTATAAAATGCATACCAGTACATCAACTGAACATTATCAAAGAGAGATTCAGACAACATCAAAGAGGGTAGACTAGCCACCCTCATAAGCCATGGCTAAGAAAACGAAGCCTATAACAAATTATAGCCCTGGCAGTCTCAGGGTAGACTTACAGGATTAACCTTCTTCTTCTTTGTCCAACTACAATGAAGGACATGTAAGTAAAGGTATGATACAGTTAAGGAAGGTAGGGTAAGGGAAGGTATTTACAAAACTGTGGTTGAATGCCAAAGCAATGAATTCTACAGAATCAAGGCCCCCTAAGACTGAAGGACCTTGGGCAATGAATTAATTAGTATCATTGATGATTATGATAATAGAAACAAAATCAAAGAAATTCCTGTAATAGCAGTAAAGCTAGTACTAATAAAACTGTGGCAAACTTTTCACAGGAACGTCTTACAACCGCACAAGCCTAATGGACACTACTGTCTGGCAATAAAGGGGCAGCCATTATGGTCCACAACCAGGCATTTCTGAGCACTTTTGAGGTACTTAGAATATCTAGAGTGAAGTGACTGGAACTGACCCAAAAGACTGGGAATCGTTCTTTCCTCTCCTTTCCAACCTAATGGCTGTGATTATTGCTGTATATCAAAACAATGAATGTGGTCTATACCATGCAATTGAATTATTTGTCTATAACCATGCTAATCACACTAGTTTCTGCTTCTAGCAGACATTACTTCTGTCTCATCAAAGTTCAGTCAGACAGCATATAAAGTTCAAAACCGTTGGACCAAAATGGGCAAAGTGGAAAAAATCAACAGAGGGAAATTTTACTCTCAATCAATCGTGTACAATAAAAATGTAAAGACGAGAGAATCAAAGGCTTCAAAGTCTGCATGAGAATCCATAGCCAACTACAAGTTTTATGTATGTAAGTATATATTATGTATGTATGTACAAATGTATGTATGATGTAGGTGTGTATGTATGTGTGTCTATGTATGTGTATGTATGAAGTAAGTGCGCATATATGTGTATGTATGACGAATGTATGATGTATGTGTATGTATGATGTATATGTTTATGTATGTATGCATCAAGACCATTTATATAGAGCCTTTCAAGTACCTCTCAAAACTACTTTTGCTCCATATATACATGTTTTGATACGAGGCAAAGCAAATTTTATCCACTCGTAAGAAATTCCTGCACCTACAACCAGTACACCACTCAAAAAATGGTTGCTGGATTGCCACGGTCATGTTTGCTCAGAACCAGTGACCTCAAGGTCATGTTTCTGAGGTGTTGCTATAGCGATTTATAAACACGGGTGTAACCTTTAACCTGTTCTTCTGCTTGGCCCATTGTCTGTCTGTCTGTCTGTCCATCTGTCTGTCTGTCTGTTTGCAGACTTACTATGTGGTGGTGGTGGTGGTGACGATGATTTAAGGCAACGCTGAAATAATTTACTGTGCCGTTAATACTTAATTTACATGGTTCCTCTTCAAGTAGCTACTGATGATCACAGACGCTCCCAATCCAGCTTTGGCAAGCAGAAATTGTACCAGTATGGACAGGTACTTGTTAGAGGCAGCCATTAGTCATGAGGACCAAAAGGCGCTTCAAAGAGGTACTTAAAAGGTACTAAATCACTAACATGATGACTAACCACCACTATGTATGTTAAATTTATTGAAACACACATATATACACATCCTTACAACGCTGCTCCCAGCTAACACATAAAATATTTACAGCATGTGGCAAAAAATTCACATAAAATAAACAGATTTCTAAATGATAACAATAATTTTTCGTTTTCTCTAATTTTTAAAATACTGAGGGATCGTTTGCACCTGAGGTAAAAAACAACAATAATAACAACAACTAAACAGTGATGATAATAATAATAAATACTAATACTAATAATAATAATGATGATGATGATGATAGAAAAATATATACAGAAAAAAGAGAAAACATGAGGGTAATAAAAACAATAACAATAATAATAATAATAAACAACAATACCAATAACAACAATAATAACGAGAACTGCAACACTAGAGCATGCTTACGTTGTTACCAGTTTACAGTAGCGTACAGCATCCACCATGCTTTTTCACAGGTACACAGTTCATCTCCCGAACGATTTCGATGAAGACTTCGTTTACGTTAACTTTACTTTTCGCCGATGACTCCATGAACGGACAGCCCCAGATCTGTGCCAGCGTGACTCCGTCCGAGATCGGAACTTCGCGCTGACTTGCCAAATCGCACTTGTTTCCGACAAGGAGAAGTGGAACTTGACCGGTTCCCTTGACGCGAGTTATCTGCTCCTTCATAGTTCGAATATCCTGGAATGTTTGAAGGCTCGTAATGCTGTAAACGACGACAAACCCTTGTCCGTTTTTGATGTACAAGTCACGCATCGAGGCGAACTGTTCGGTGCCGGCTGTGTCCAGAATTTCAAGGACCGATGGCACGCCATCCACCTCGATCTCTTTTCTGTAGAAGTCCTCGATTGTCGGATCATACTTTTCCACGAATGTTCCGGAAACAAATTTCACGGACAATGCACTCTTTCCAACACCACCACTTCCAAGAACCACTACTTTATACTCGTGCATCACGACTGGTTATAAAACTATAAGGCACACTCAGCGGAAACTTAATTCTTTAAGCTATTTTAAAACGGAAAACTCAAACTGTAACTTGAAACTAAAAGTGCGTTTTCGGTAACTAATATTCTGCGTATAACTGACTGTCACCTGATGACAATGTTCTCGTACTCAGGTATATCGGCCAATTTAAGCACGCAATGTATGTAGGTGTCAACTGCAAGTACCTTTTGTGTCGCCCTTTTCAATACGTAACCGATAATGATTCACCGTTTCCGGTGATTACTATTAAAAGACGGGGGCCGCCAAGTCTTCCGCATTCAACCTTTCAAATCCAAAATACGGCATGAGTAGCTTTAGAATTCAGCGTGTAAATAACAATACCGCAATAAAATATAGAGTAACCTCCGCTTAAAGGAGAATTCTCCGAAGAAAACACAGAAATTACTTAAAAAGAAATGTTAAAGTAAAGCCCAACATCCTTGTCCGTTGGGGGCCTCGTCTCTCCTCCCTGCCCTCCAAATCTCGCTTTCGGCTGCCTCTTTGTTTTATAGCGCATTTCTAGCCACTCGCGACAGCTTCAGATTTAATATCCTCAACAAATATTACATAATTTGGTTAAAAATAATTTTGCCTGGTTTAATGACTATTAAAGGGCTGCCAACGAGGTCTTTCAATATTTACAGATCTTTTAAAATCAAATTTCTAAAACCAAACGGCAGTTTCAAAAGCAGCAGCTCTTTATTGGGCCTACTAACGAAATTATTATTAAATGTAAATGTTGGCCTACCCGTATTTCGTAGCGACTGTGTACCCTCGACTCAGCTCATTCATCGCTGAATTAATCGGGTGAGATCTTTCACCAACGTTTGAATGGGTGACACGCCATTCAAGGTCTACGTGTAGGGACCATGCTAGCCCGAGATTTAAATCTTTGAAGTAAGTCACGATCGGTATGCAAACCTGCAATGTCACGCACAGAGGCGTCTTGACGCACGCCATCATAATCTTAATCGTAAAATCGAGATTTCCGCAGCGGCCGATGAAAGCTAAGTCGCGGGAACCAGCTTATTCACAGGCGCTCAGTCAAAACAAATTTGATAGGCAGGAATGTTCAGATTCGGCCTCAGGTCAAGATACAAGGATCATTGTAAGTAATCAGGCGAGTTTACAAATCTCGGACACAGATGAAAAGCCATTTGCAAAGGAAAATCAAGCAAAAGCAGTAGTGAAGTCTCCCATCATTTTAACATAAACCACAACTTGGGACAGAAATTCGAACCCCAAACGAGTGAATCGGTCTTTTTCAGCATATCTTTTGCCTTGCCTTCTACTGTTCTACATAACACACGAAGCTTCCACTCCCAACACCAACCATCAGTTTTTTCATGATACCCAAACATGCATAGGCCTTACATACAAGGCCCGCTTTTTAAAAAGCATGTCGCATCCGTTGCAATACCCAAGAAGATATATTAAAGCGCCCTGCAGGTTCAAGCGAAATACGAACTTCTCGTTAACCCCTTGCGCGCGTCTATAAAGGCCTAAAGTTTCTAACGGACTGCGTACACTCATATGAGACAGACAGACAGACAGACAGACAGACAGACAGACAGACAGACAGACAGACAGACAGACAGACAGACAGACAGACAGACAGACAGACAGACAGACAGACCATTATGGCTTAATTTATTTTTAAAACATGCATTAATTATACAAGAATATAGCCAATTATAACGTAGCCTTTATATCTCTCAGAGAGCCACGGACTGCTAAACTCCAGTGTATGCTGCTTACATTGAACTGAAGCGTGTATTAGTCGAGGGCTTCAAACGTGATGGACGACGCATAGGCTTATAATTAGGCTTGAAGTTGTGTGCGCCCATCCAGTCACTATATTTAGGATAAAAGCCAATGCGTACGAAAAGGCCGTTATGCAGCACTTTTAGGCCTACTGCTGCGTTCTATATGCGGTAATATTGAAGTTGGCAATTTAGCGCAGTCCCTGTTTTTGATGGATGTTGATGTATCTCAAAAGTTACCCCTCCCTCATGTGGTTCGGGTTGGGCCGTATGCCCGTTATGTTTAAAGCCGCTATCTGGCAGAAGCCTCCATTATTACTCTGTATATGCAACCTCCCACGTAAATGTATGGAGAGAGAGACAGACAGACAGTAAGGCAAGACAGACAGATAGACAGAGCGAGTGCGCGCGTCGTCTTTAAGAATAAGGCTACGTGTAGCCAGCAACCATTTGGCCGCGACAAGCTGTGCGCTGTGGATATCGATAATATGATACTGGCATCAAGAAAGAGGAGCAACAAGTTGAAAAACATACAAGAAACAACAAAAATAACAACAAGACAAAGATTTCAAGAACGCTGGAGAAATCGACAATCTTCCCAGTTTACAAAAGAAAGGAAGACTCTCAAAACCGCAAGAATTACAGGTTCCATCGTAGTCGTAATCGTAATCGTAAACTCGAGATTTCTACAGCGCCCGACTAAAGTTAAGTCCCAGAAACCAGTTTATTCGCAGGTGCTCAGTCAAAACAAAATCGAAAGGCAAGAAGGGTTCGGTTCCAAATCAAAATTCAAGAGGCAGGCAGGCAGACAATCTTCCCAATATTTAAAGAAAAGAAGATTTTCCACGGCCGCAAGAATTACAGGTACCATCGTAGTCTTAATCGTAATTATAAACTCGAGATTTCTACAGCGCCCGACTAAAGTTAAGTCCCAGAAACCAGTTTATTCGCAGGTGCTCAGTCAAAACAAAATCGAAAGGCAAGAAGGGTTCGGTTCCAAATCAAAATCCAAGAGGCAGGCAGGCAGGCAGACAGGCAGGCTACGGTGGGTACTGTCTGTTTTCTAAATGTTAGTGGCACCTCAAGTGACGGCATCAGTCATTGACAGAAGTCACCAGCGTAGACATATTCTTATTTTGCTCTTAGAGCCTGCATGATATGCCAGAGACTGCATATATATATATAAATTAAATATATATATATAATATTATTATATATATTATATATTTTATATATATATATACAGAGAGAGAGAGAGAGAGAGAGAGAGAGAGAGAGAGAGAGAGAGAGAGAGAGAGAGAGAGAGAGAGAGAGAGAGAGAGTCATATTCATGCGCGCGCATACTCTGAAACTTTTCTGCATGAGCTTGTTTTTCGGATTTTCTTCGCCGCTGTGTAAGTTGTTTTAAATGCGATTCTTGTCTAAAATGATGGTAAAGCTGCGTAAGGCCGTATTAATGGATCGTTTGTAATTCAGCGCATGAGTTTTTCCAATGATTTTGTCGTTAGAATCGGAGTTTGTGTGGTAACAAGGACCTTTTCTGATTTCGTATGACATTTTCGGTTGTCACTAAAGTCAGTATGTGCGCTGTCATGGTCGTGGGTGTCTATTAGTTGGAAGTGGAAATTATTTGGTAGTGGAACAAGATTTTACATGGGTTCGAAATTTAAAATAATGGAACCCCTACTTAAATATCTCAAGTGCTTACTTTTCAAAAGTAACGCTTAATCTCGTTGAATGAGGTCGCGTTGCTTAATCGTAATTGGTAACTCGAGATTTCTACAGCGCCCAACGAAAGGTAAGTCATGGGAACAAGTGTTGGATAGCTGGGTGGTGATATGGGAAAGTGATTTAGCGAATGATTGTTATGGATTTATCACAGGGGATAAATGGAGTATTAATGTATTAATGGAGAAAACAAGATATAAGTGAGAAACCAGTGTCACGTAAGTTACAATAACTAGATTAGATTTATATATAAATAATTAAATTCGTGAAGCAGTGAACTTAATTACAATTGACTGTCGTCCTGTTTAATCCTTGGATCTTGACCTGAGAGCATATATAACCTAACCTGCCTATCGATTTTGCTTTGACTGAATCCCTTTGATTTGTTGATTTGAAATGGAATGACCCATTCGCAAGGTGACATCGGCATTATAAATCATCTTTTCAAAATGTACTAAATGGACCATGAACACTGAAGTCTAATATAACATGTTATTATAAGACTAACATAAGACTATGTTATTTACAAATTAGCATTTTACATGGATTTATTTTCATTTTGGCAGAACGTATGACAGCCACAATCCACGATGAATTCGACAGAGACGCCACCAAAGAAAAGCAGTGGTATCTACCACAAGGCGATTGACGGGATGCAAAAGACGAAGTCGATGATGAAGGACTCTCCGTTGACTGTCCTCGGCCTCAGTCTTAAGCAGACACCGAAGATCGCAGAAACGGTCGAACAGTCCAAGATCCTTTGCGAGGACTACATATATAGTCGTCTTTCCGGTTTGGTGGTTGACCGTGACACAGCGCACGACCCTGCGATTGCGCCCTCGATAACGGACGTGTCACACGAGATCCAGCTTATAGGGGCGCGGCTTGAAACGATCTACCCATCTCTCTACCAGAATATCTCACGTCAGGTCAACCTACCACTGAAGTCGGAGGCGGCCGTGAGGAAGGCGTTGGTGTCGATCGGCGATTTCATGTTCAAGCATTCGGTTGTCACGTGGGGCCGGATCGTGGCACTCTTTGCGATAGCATCCGGAATTGCAAACGAATGTCTGCAGAACGGGAATCCGGAACTGATCTGGACGGTTGTGACGCTGTTCTCGGAGCTCATTGAAAAGCATGTGGCTGCGTGGATTTGCAAACAGGGTGGATGGGTGAGGATCTGGTCATTCCGTGCTTTTAATCTGTGTATATTGGTAAGGTTGGGTAAGGACAGAGTTGGGCTCTCGCACAATTTGTATGGTTGGTCGGAAGAATTCAGTGCTTAGTTCTGTACATTCTGTCAGTTCTTTAATGTCGTTTATGTCAAAGCTTAAGACTCGTCTGTTTCATTTAACTGACCAGCCGTAGCCCAACTCCCGGATCAATGCTTTATTTTTTGAGTTACCATGTTTGATGAAATACAGTTTGGTATATATTTTAAATGTATAGATAATGTATGCATATGTATATTTGATACTAGAAATCTCATCATTTCATGTTATTTATTTGTCAAGGCACTTAATGTATCGCTTTGAGTTACCTCACAAAAGCAATTCATACACGACTGTCTAACTGCTCTAAATGCGAGTGTTTGAAGACATTTGTAAATGGTTGATGCGCCAAGTCGAAAGCATATGTATCTTTTGGATCTTGACCTATCGATTTTGTTTTGACTGAGCGCCTGTAAATAAGCTGGTCCCCGCGGCGCTGTAGAAATCTCGAAATTACGATTACGATCTATGTACGAAGTGGTTGTAGTCATTTATTTGGTATTTACAGGTCGAAATCATGAAAGCGTTTCGTGGAAACAAGGCGACTCGGGACCTATGGGCTCTGACAGGTCTTGGCGCCATCTGTGGATTTTTCTTCACTTGGCTCACGGCTTCACAGATTTAAGGCTTTCTCATTTTCTTACTGATCACGCAAGGGCACAATTCTTGAGGACCACAACGAAGAACATTTTACAGGAAGAGGTCCACCTTCGTGAGCTGGAAATTCAGCTCTCTTCTAGAGCTGGGATCTGATTTGTAGGGCAGAATATATTTCAGGTTGCTCTAATATCTATGTCGGAGACTTATTTTAATGCAATTTAATGCTTAAAATTAATTATCTGAGATTTGATGAGGCTGTAAATGGTTGGGGACCCTGTTTCTTCAAACTGGTTGAACCGACTGTTGGTGCACCGCTGGGTAGAATGATGGAAAATTTTCCCTCGCTGATTCAGAGTATTCTGCACTGGGATATTCAGTAGTTTCCCTCTCCATGTCACTCATGTAATGTAATGTAATGTAATAAAAAATTTATAAAGCGCCACTTCGAGGTAAACTCCTCAGAGGCGCTTCCAGCCCTACAACCCAGAAGAACTGGGAAATAAGAAGGTCTTCAAGCGCTTGCAGAAAAGAGGGGGAGATAGACTAAGAAGTTCCTGGCTTGGGTAGCCAATTAGAAAAAGCGGGACCAACCACAGCAAAACTTCTGCGCTGGGCCGTAGCTGTTCAAACCGATGGGGCAAGCAAGTCACCCCATACCGCCGAACGAAGTATAGGTCTTTTCCCCTCTGCTTTCAATTACAATGACACCCTGTTTATTGCAGTGGTTAAATGTTATTTATTATTATTATTATTATTCATATTATTATTATTATTAGCATTGTTTTTATGGTGAAAATTTTTACGTGCACAGTCACGTAGCAACATGGATCTGCCTGCTCAGGTTGACTCTTCCGTTTTGCATACATGTATTTTTTGGTTTAGAAAGGCCATAGTGGTGCTGTATAAATGTAGATGTGCGGTTATGGTGTATTTACTTTACACAAACGTCTTTGTCACTCTACTGGTATATCTGTCATGCTTGATGCTTTTTTAATGTGGAGGATCACCGATGGGAGATTTGCCTTCAACGGGTTCAGGGACTTCTGTGCAAGATTATCTTAGATGTTGGTCCTGTTGGATAAAGTATTTAGTTAATAAGAACATTCACCTGAATACATTCATACTTACATACATAATACATACATAAATGCATCGCACATACATGATACATACATATACGCATGGATACATACTGTGTATTTACATGCATATATACAAGTTAAAAGTAATTAGTAAATAAGCATTTAGCTGAGCAGCTGATTATTTAATGATACTAAGTTTAAAGTAATTACCTGATGAGAGGTTTTAGCTGAGGCAGGATTTCTGTTCGTGCAATTGCTGCAATTGATTGTAAAATGATTGTAAACTTGATTGTAAAATGATTGAATTTGCCAAATTATTAATTGTATTCATCAAACTTGATTGTTCACTGATATAATTTATCTAGGAAATCACTAACATTAATAACTTTTATGGGCAGCTGATTTTAAAGTGCATATTGAATATTGAGGCTAATTGTCTGTCGGTTGAACATTACTGATACTAATGCAGCTTGCAGTTTTGCTCTGCCCTAGTTTCAGTTTTCTTGCATATGTGATTGCAGTTCGAAACTGTCATATTTATTTTTGTGTGCTAAAGACATGAAAATTGATTGCATTTGATTGATTGCCTTCATCTGGTGCCTTGTCAGTAGACAATTGTGCTACTGGGAATTTTAAAATAGCACTTTTATGTTGTGTTATAGTTCGATGCAAGGCCAGGTAAAGAAACTGTTTGGTTTGAAATTTTGTCTGAAAGGTTTAGGTGAAACAATTTCACATAATGCAGGGATGTACAAAATTGTCTCCCACATTTGTAATTTTTACTCCCTAATGAGTAGTTATGTGCATATTTTAGAATAATGACTTATTTCATAGATGGCAAGGATCGTGTTTTGTAAGTAAGATTATGTTGCAATACATGAAGCAATTTGAAAACTGCCAACTCTACAGGAGCAATGGATCTGAGGGGTCCCTCTAGAAGAATTGGACAGTTGGGAGCCCCAGAGATTCCCTAATGAGTAGTTATTTGCATATTTGAGAAGAATGACTTTTTTTCATAGATGGCAAGGATCGTGTTTCGTAAGTGAGGTTATGTTGCAATACATGAAGCAATTTGAAAACTGCCAACTCTACAGGGGTGATGGATTGATTTTTTCAAAGCCACACAAGCACGACTGCTTTTTCTGATATTTTTTGTACTAGAGGCTTACGATAGGCTTTTCTATGATATGGCTGCAATTTTAATATTTAGTATTGTGCTAAAGTAGTAAAGGTTTGAACACGATTGTAGAATATATTGAAACAGTGAACTGCTTTTTTCTGATGCTTAGGGTAGTCATGTCTTGTGATAGTTTTTTATTGACTGGGATGTAGAGGTGCTTTTTAACTGAATGTTCGTATGTTTGGTTGGTGCTGTGATAATATTAGTGATAAATTCGTTATGATGTTGGTTTGTAAATCTGAAGGTTGATTAAATTTGTTTAGATGTGATCAAAGTCGGTTCTTGTGTACTTTGTTGCATTCCATTCTGATGCTGTTCTTATTGAACATGTTAATATTGACACTGGCATTGTTCTTGCAGACACTGTTCTTATTGAACATGTTAACATTGACACTGGCATTGTTCTTGCAGACACTGTTCTTGTTGAACATGTTATTATTCATGCTTATCAATGATAGTGTTCTTGCAGAACTGTTCTTATTGAACATGTTAACATTGACACTTATTGCTGGCACTATTCTTGCTGAACTGTTCTAAATAATATTCACTGTTCTTAGTGAGACTTCTTACAAAAACTGCTTTACTCCTGAATTTGTGGGTGTATAAATGTTTCCATGTTAGGTACATTTCTTCCTAGTTTTATGTGCAAGTCTGAAAGTTTAAGTCTTGGTCAATTTTACAAGTCATTGCACACATGTTTATGTTTACTTGATGCCAATGAGTGTAAAAAACGAATGTTTTAAATTTCTGATTAAACTCACACAATAGTTCTTCATAGTTTTTTTATTGCAAAAAACCAAAGAGATAGCAAATCCAGTAGTAAAATCTTGAAATAATTAACGATAATAAATAAAAAAAACGGAGAACAATAAGCAAAGAACAGTGGAAGAAGAACATTATTGTTATTAAGTAGAAATTTATATAGCGTCAGTGTCTACTGCACAAGGCAGCAAGCAATGGTGAACCATGAAGAAGAACATTAGAACATTAAGAACTTTAGGACAACAGTAGAAAAATAACAATAGCTTGAAAAAGTAAAAGCCGTAATAACTTGCATTTTATTTTGTTATTCATCTGCCCCTGTTTCTGTGTGTCATTGTATGTGTTGATGTCAGTGTGAGTAACTGGTGGATGTGTATGTTTCCCTATGTGACAGTGAATGGCTTGGCTCTTGTTATAATCATAGCCAGGCCAGTGAATACTGCGGTCAAAGACCTCACTAAGGATAAAAGTAAAGAAAAGCAGCAGAGAAACAAAATGCAAAGCGAAACGTAATTTATTTAGTCTCACCTTTCCAAGAAATCCCAACGTGATCAGTCTTCCCATTTCTCTCAGCTTAAACGCAACACACCCTAGCCTCCTCTCCCCTACTCTCTCTCTCTCTCTCGTTTTCTGCCCCTCCACTCTCTCGTCTTCTGGCAACCGGACTGGATTCTTAACATGGCATCTTTGGACAACCCCACGGACTTGACGCAGCGCTTATTAATAAGCTGGTGCCCTGCGCTTAGCTTTTAAGCAGTGCTTCAGAAAAATGCGAGATTACTATTACGATACGCCTACATTTGGGCAGTGACCATCATTCATCGGCCATGTTAAAGTTTTAACCATTTCTCTGCAAAGCTTTTAATGTTAATGCTTACTATTAAAATGTAAAGCGTAACTGGTAAGCTACAACATAGCGGCTTTAATTATAATGGAAACAGCGACCTGGGTCCCAATCAAAGAGGTTATACTACTTACACTACTTAGAGTATATATCGTTGGTCCCAATCAATGATATATAAGTAGTATAACCTCTTTGGTCCCAATAGCTGACTTGAAGTTCGAGTTCTGATAAGTTGACCTCACTCGTAGACTACATATTTGCTATAGGGTTTTTGATGACGTAATCAGCCAACGATGCACCATTACGTGACTAACTGACTGTAAAAGCGATGACTTAATTGCAACAATCAGCACCCTGAAACCAAAACTTATATATTAATTCGAGCTTTTGTACATTGTTAAGTCGTTATGGTTGATTTTAAACTGATTATAGATGGCGCGAACTAATAAATAATTCTTACAGAAGTTGACTCGAAACACGACATATAATCTCTGTTTGATCCTAAAGAGGTGCAAGGGCTGATTAATGGTGACCCGGCAAGTTTGGGTGTTATTTTAATTTGCTCGAGAACTCGGAGCGATGGGTTTCGGCGGTCAAGCGATAGACTTCCTGGTGTCAAATCCAGGGCTGCTGCTAGCCGGGTTACTGTTGTATGTGTTTATTTTTGCACTATCATGGTTTTTCTCATCGCCAAAACCTGGGCCAAACCCCTTCAAGTCGGAATGGAAAAGACCCTTAAAACCTCTTGTAACGGACCAAAAATTGCGGGATAAGGTGCTAAAGCAGGGTAAGCAATGTTAAAGGTTATTGCAAATATTTGTGTGTATAGCTAGTTTGCTGAAGGAAATTTCAGTTAAAGCTCTCGTACATTACCATGTTCCAAGTTTGTGTACGTTACGCTGCTATAGAAACGGTAACTTAAGTAAGTAAGTACTGTATTACCAGCCTAGCCGCAGCGACAACTAATAGCCAGATATATTAGGCTACCCCATATCATCGCCACCAACCCTGGATGTTAGAAGTTTCAGTGTTCATTGGTTTCCTGCTAAGGAAACGCACCAACCTTCAAAGACTTAAGTTTGAAAATTCCTGCCCATGCAACAAAAGTTTTGGAAAAAAATTATGCAGAGCAGAATTTTGGGCACTTCTGGGTGTGGATCCCTCCATTGTGAAGTCTGCTTGGGCAGCAGTTTTTGACCCCATAACTGCTTGCCACCATCCTAATAAACTCGACTTCGAAATGAGTACAGTGATTGTACAGTGTTGGTGGGAGGATCGGGTGGCAGTGGAGAGAACTGGTTACCCACTTTCGCATACCGAGGCAAAGAGAGTGAAGCTGTGTACATTTCTTACTCATGGTTGAATTTCAAGATTAGATTAAGAGATTATGCTTCTTGTTATTATTTGAGCAAACATGGTGGTCTGGAAATTTTTGCAAATACCGGCATAGAACTACTTGAAGATGTTATGATTTCATAATTATTATTTTTATTCAACTTCAGTAAAATTGCAATTTATATATCAGACTGTTTATGTTTTCCTCATATTGTTTTCTTTTTATGCAGAGGAGACTCACTCTATCTGTTTTACATTACTAGTATTTTGTTCACTTGTAATATTAACATTATTTGAAATTTTTCTAGGCTGCAGGCTTATTTGGTAGAGTTGTAATTTAAATATTGTTTGAAACTTTTCTCAACAACAGGTTTTCAGATGAAACATGTTCCAGAGAAGTTGGATGCAATCGTCGTTGGGAGTGGCATTGGTGGACTTGCGGCCGCAGGGATTCTGTCGAAGGCTGGAAAGACTGTTCTCGTCCTGGAACAGCATGATCAGGCCGGCGGTTGCTGTCATACATTTGTTGAAAAGGGATTCGAGTTTGACATTGGCAAGTACTATTATGCTGTTTTTCCTTTGTGTTTTTATTGTGTTATTTAGTACTGTGATTATTGTTTTAATTATGATTATTTTAACAATATTTTTGATGCTGAGGATTATGCCTCAAAGGTTGGGGAAAATTTACTGAGTGAGTTGTGTCCTAATTAAGTAACTTACGCCAGGACCTCCTTGTATCACAGTTCATTACGGCAGAAATTCGGTTATGGCTTGGTTTGTGGTTTGGGATATCCAAAATTTGGTTCAGCTTTATAACAAGGTCTCAATATGACACAACTTCGTCGTAACATGGTACTTTATACGGCTCCTAAAACCTCAAAGATAGCATTGTTGTGAATTTGTTTAAAATTGCTTACGCACTGTGGCTTGACTTCTGGTTTCCCTGAGCTATTGGACTTCGACCAGGTTTCTCAGGCAGACTGGAGTTTTGACTTTGGTTTCAATTGAAGCAATCATTGATTGATCCCTTGTGCATTATCTTATCTAATAACTTCTGTGTTGCCGTTATCTTAAAGTGTAAAGCATCAGTCGATGGTCGCTTCAAATGAACTTGCTGTAAAAATCGTAATCCATTCGAGGTACGTTACGGTAACAGCACTGTAGAAGTCATTAGAGCAGATTAGATTAGATTAGGATTCAAACTGTATTTGTATTGTAGGAATACATTACGTCGGAGAAATGCGTAGCAACACAGTGGTTCGTCTGCTGATTAATCAGCTGACTGATGGTCAGTTGCAGTGGGTCGACCTCATTGATGAATTCGATTTGGTTGGTCAACCTCTCTCTCTTGGGTGCTATTTCTATTTCAGCATTTATTAAGCGCCACTATGTGGGACGTGGTGGTGTAGTGGTATGGCCGGTGCCTCGTAACTGGAGGGTTGCGGGTTCGAATCTGCATCGAGCCCAGACAGGCCAGTATTTTGAGTGTGAGACACAGTGGGGAGTGGTGGGCTATTATATTTCTGCATTTATCAGCCCCCAATATCTAATGACTAAGCATCAGCTGATGGCGTTGAGGAACTGCGAGTGAAAGACTTGCTCAAAGTCCCTACACAGTAACCGTATAAGGGGAGGCTCGAACCCATACTTTCTGCATTACAAGCTGAGTGCTCAGACCACTCAGCTACCATGCCCCACACTAATATCACTGTCTAGTGGTTGTGCTGTCAGCCAAAATGTCTGGGGTTTAATGTTTGCAAGGAAAGAGAAATAGTCCAAGATTCATGTTCCACTGTAGTACCCCGAGTGAACTCGGGTATAAAACGAGAACACCTTCGATAGGAAGATTAGGTGGTGAGAGAAATGACTGGTCACTCGCCCTCATATGCCAACCTAAGAAATAAAATTGCTGACCCTTCTTAGCCATATCTGCCCCTTGGGTTTTGCTCTTTGGCTTCTTCTCTGCTTCAAGTCCTCTGTTATCATTTCAGCAATAAAACAATGAAATCTCTAAGTGTTATGCACTCAGCTAAACGACAGTGGGTGCATCGATGTACAGACCATGACCTGACCTTCAACCTGACCTGACCTTATCTTGTTCTGTTTCTTCAAATCTGAGTGTAGCTTCGACTGGACCTTACAAATAGATACTGACTGTCGTCTGTGATAATGTTTCGTTTTAAAGTGATTACTGAGATCGAATGCACTGGATCATGTGATAAGTTGATAAATGATAATCTATAAATCTGAGAAAAGATTAGAACTGATTTATTGTTACGAGGGGACAAGGTCAAGATGCTGCACTGCAATTACACGAAACATTCTTTAGCGTAATAATGTTAATGTAATCACATGTAATGTAATATTGTTTATGTAATACATAATGAAATGTAATAGTATGTGATATAAAAGTATTTAAATTCAAAGTATGTAATTTCATAATATGTAAAGTAAAAACGTGTAATGTCATAGTGTGTGATGCAGTAAATGATTAGATGTAATAGTATGCAGTGTAACAGTATGTGAAGTAAGAGTATGTAATGTAACATCACGTGATGGGAGACAATTACAGCAATGGTGTGTAATATAATAGCATGTAATTTAATCCATACTGGCTGAGTTTAAGTGGAGTTACTGTTTGTGTTGTGACAGGTGTCGCTCGGAGAGCCGGGCAAACGGAGGTTTTATCCGTTTCACACGGGTGGAGCCACGGAATTCAAGAAAGCCCTGCTTGAGAAGTTTCCCAAGGAAGAAGCAGCCATCGATAAGTTTATTGCTATGCTGAAGGTAACACACGCTTTTGATGATTCCACTGGTCATGCTTACATGTGTGTATGTATCCAAGCACTTAGATAGCACATTTTATTTACCACTCAAAGGTGCCGTGAGATGACTATTTAACATTCCTAATTAATGTAATTGGACAATAAACATTGAACCTTTTTAGGTCTTTTAGGTCTTGACATAATATCTGTTTTAGGTTAAGATAAGCGAGCTAAATTTGTTTGTGTCATGGAGTTTATGTAATACCTTTCAGGAGTTTTGTACTTTATGTGTAAGGTATGGTAATAGCATTGGGTTATTTACCCTCACGAGCATAATATTGTGTCATCTATGTTTTGTAGAATAGTGTAATTCAGTCATTTAACTTCTGTCATCTTGGATGCTTGGTATCACCTGGTCATCTGCTCTCAGGAGCATAACATCATCTTGTCATCTGACTTGTAGAGGATAATGTCATCCGATGCATCCTGTTGTCATCTGGTCATCATCTGTGGGAGGTTCACTTTGAACAAGAAGGATTTGAATTTGAATATATACGATATGTTATCTCTCAATTTTAACATTTTCCAATCTGATTGCCTACCTTATGGGTATAGTTTGTCATTGATATCATTTGGCCATACTGTACGAGTGTCTTATGTTATCCAATTTCATCTGGGCATGCGGTATTATATCTTTCGATGTCACCTTCTGCAGGAAGTTCGTCTGAACATGAAGGGCTTGATGATGGTCAAGGTCATGCCAAAGTGGATAGTTCGGCTGTTGATTGCAACTGGCATCATTAACACCATGACGAAGTACTTCACCTATGCTCGTCGTACGCTCAAAGAAGTTCTTGATGAGCTAACTGATGACGCTGACCTCAAAGCAGTTCTATCGTATAGCTTCGGAGATTACGGTAGGAATGCCAAACCGTTAATATCTGGACATTGTACGACTATGTTTCCTCGATGGACATATGGCGAGTTAACAGATGCATTACTTACTTGCTTATGTGCGTGGCATGGGTGATCAGTTTGGTAGCGCTTGACCTGTGATCCGACGATTGCAGGTTTGAGTTCGCTGAGTGCAATTCCAATGGATTTTGCCTTTGGAACGTGGTTTTGCTTAGAAGTGAACATCATTTGATGCCTTGAGCATTGTAATAATGGTGCTGTAGAAGTTTACGGATTAGATCATGATTACTGACGATCCTGGACAAGTTGTTTGTGTGCATTTATTTATGGGAGTAAACAGCAGAATTTGATACTGGTGTAAGTTGGGAAGTGTACAGCAAGTCTTGTAATGCACAACCCCTGTCCTGTGTCCACGGCTTAGGGATTCATCCATTTGCCAGCCCAATGACATAAGACTAGGAAATAAAATAAAAGTACTGTTTAATGTAATGAAATATTCAGGGATTTAACTGGTGATAGTTTAGTAGTGGAACATCTATTTCTCTTGCAGGTGTATTTGTAGTACTGGTGTTCTTGTTCTACCTGTATTACCAATGTACATAGGATTTTTTCACTTCCAGGCATAAGACTAAGATATAAAATAAAATTACTGTTTAATGTAATGAAATATTTAGCTATTTAATTAGTGATGGTTTATTAGTGAAAACATCTTCTGTTTGTCTTTCAGGAGTTGAGCCGCGTCGGAGCAGTTTTGCTCTACACGCTGCCCTTGTCAACCACTACCTGTATGGTGGCTCATATCCAAGAGGCGGTGCCAGCGAGATTGCCTTTCATATCATACCTGTGATTGAGCGGGGAGGCGGTCGCGTCCTTGTAAGGGCACCAGTATCGCAGATTCTAACTGACGACAGAGGCAAAGCGATTGGTTAGTAACACCGTATGGCATTATATGTTAATATGTAATGTGTAATGTATTTGTAATATATATTACATCAGGTACATACATACATGCATACATGTACATCGTATATACAGACATAAGTACCAGTAGATATGTACATACTAGTACAGATGTGCATATATACCAGTACACTTGCATATGTTAATACATACCATACATACATGCATACATGTATACAAGCTTTGATCATGAATGGTTTGCACATAAGTTTAATTCAAATTCTGAAAATTTTTGAAAGGTTTTGTTTTTGGTTTATCAGGCGTTCGGGTCGATCGTGCAACGGGCCCTGCCGATATATTCGCACCAATCATCATATCTGATGCGGGGGCCTTGAACACTTTCACGAAACTTCTGTCACCAGATGTCGCCAAGAAATCAAGTTGGTTTCAGTCTTCGTGTTTGCTAACAAAGCCATTAGGTGGCTGATTTCGGCTTTTCACCCATGATTATGGGGTTAGAAGTACTTGGGTACAATGTACCGTAGTAAGAGAGTACTTGTAGTACCATTTTACTTGTTCTACCTGTATTACCAATGTACAAACGATATGTGCAGTACTGGTAATTGTGGTGTTGACAGTATTGACACTATCATTATAAAATCAAAATCTTGGTAGTGTTACTGATACTGACAATAATAATATTCCAGGAAGGGTGTTTGATTTTGCTGCAAGTTTCGTTTACTCATGAGATGGGATTTTGTTTGGATACCTCTTGAGTGATTGGATATTTCTAGTTAAGTTCTCTTTGGATACTTGTGTTTTGGCAATAGGATATTTTTAGGTATGTTATGTTAATTGGATATTACTAGTTATGCTATAGTTATAGGATATTTCTAAATATGCTATAGTTATAGGATATTTCTAGGTATGTCTTGGTAGTTGGACATTTCTAGGTATGTCTTGGTAATAGGATATTTCTAGGTATGCCGTGGTAATAGGATATTTCTGGATATCCTAGATCTTGGATATCCTATATCTGTGTGTGTGTTGTGCTGAAGGTATCTCTCGTCTGCTCGGATCCAAAGTGGAATCTGGAATGGGGTGCATGTCGTTGTTTGTGGGTCTAAATGGAACGGCAGAGGAACTTGGACTTCGGCCGCAGCACATCTGGTCCTACACGAGGTCAGCAAGGACGCTGAACGTCGAATCTTCATTTGTTTGGTTCACTGCTCTGTCTTCGTTAGAATTTCGAAGTCATTTACAACTTTAAATGAGTCATGTTTGTTTTTACACTTAAATTAGACTTGACACTTTAGAGTGTTATTTTGCAGTTACATGTAATTTTAAAAGGCGGATTACTGTTGTTGTGTTTCCCTCATATTTGTTTGTAATAACATGAATTCCAATGTAATGCGGTTGGGTGTGTGGATCCCAGAGTTCGGTTAGCTTCTAAGCTTGATTTCGTAATTATGCAGACTCACTGTAACACCGTACTTTACATGGTTCCTAAAGGTAATTGTAATTGTGATTTAAAATTTATAAAGCGCCTCTTAGAGGATAAACTCAACAGGAGTGCTTCCGACCCAAACAAGTAGAATCACAGTTAAACAGTACAGTCTTCAGGCATTTGTGGAACCCAGAAAGGGGAGGAAGAGGAAAGGTAGCATTAGTATAGTTTAAAAACAGTTTTATTTTTTGATACAACAATAATTTTTATGTTGAACAGTAACGACCTGAGTGGAGTGATAGAGGAATTTCAGGAGAAGACAAGCGACGAAGTGATCGACGCAGAAATCCCAATGGCCTTCATAACGTTCCCTTCGGCCAAAGACCCGACGTTTAACGATCGCTTTCCTGGCAAGTCCTCAGCTACTCTGAAGTTTATCTTGGGAATTAGCCTTTACAAGTACTTAAATGCCATATTACCACAGTTATATGCAGCTGCAGTATGAGGTGGCTGTATTTGTGTATTCTTGGGTAAATCCTGGCAGCTGCTTAAAATGTCCCATATCCTACAAATGAGACATAGGGAAGGCACTCATTTCCTTTTCGTGGGTCCTTGAGCCGGAGAGCTGGCAAGGGACGAATCCCAAGGTCCTGGACATGTGGCCAGCGCAATGCAGGACTTGCTTACTTCCCAGCTTATGCTGGTACCAAATTCTGCTTGGTGACAGAGGCACAGTGTGCGCAAACAACTTGCCCAGGGTCATTGCATGGAGTCGAACCCGAAAAACCGCATAATCGTTGAACAAACGCGTAACTGATAAACCACCGTGCTGCGTAAGCCGCTTAAATAATGACGTTAGGGTAGGTCCTCTTTGTCTGCATTTTAACTGACATAATGGAATTTTATGAGTTTTGCAATTATTTTATGTATTTGCAATTATTTCATTTTCAGGTTTAGACAATTTATTGATAGAAAAATACAAAATACATTACAGTGGAAGCTGATCAGCTGGATTAAAGGTGTTATAGGGTGAACCCAAAAGAAATACTGATGTTCTGCTGGCAGGGTTTGCCCGAATTCTACGTATACGTTATTTCTATAGAGCAACTCGGATTAAATTTGTTGGGAATCTGTTGATATGGCTTTGCGTGTGTGCGCGAGCTCGCCACTTGTGACTTTTCTAGTTGTCTTCTAGTTATCTGAAGTATGTTCACTTACAGGATACTATTCTGTTCTTAATGACACTTAACATCGTTAGTGACTTAACATCAAGTCTAGCGCAGTGAGCGCCACTGATGTCTTTGCTTGAAGAGGCGCTATACAAATTTAAAATTGCAGTTACAAATTACAATTGTAAAGTATTTGTAAATTATTTGCAATTATTACTCATGCAGATAAGTGGCAGAAGCTGCTGAAAAGTGTTCGGTTATTTTGTTCGTTTTCCTGCACTCACTGATGTTGATTTTCTCGTCACAAAAGTGCGTTTTACTTTTCCTTGCTTTTATTCGATTGGTGTGTGGTGTGTTTTTGTCTGTCAGGCAAATCGGTGTGTACGGTCGTGACCTTTTGCAACTGGAAGTGGTTCAGTCAGTGGGAGCAGGAGCGAGTGAAGAAACGAGGACCAGATTACGAAGCGATCAAGATGGCGATCGGCCGGAACCTTTGGAACCAGGTCCTCACCTACTACCCACAGCTCGAAGACAAGGTGAGTCAACCCTTGACTTGGCACCTACTACACTTGTCAGTGCAGTCGCGTAAGTAAGTAAGTAAAGTATCCCATGTCCGACAAGTGAGACATAGGGGAGGTGCTTGTCTCCTTTTCTTTAGGCCCTTGAGCCAGCAGCGGATGAATCCCAACGTCCTGGACACGGGGCCAGTGCATCACGGGACTTGCTGTTTACTTCCCAGCTTAGGCCAGTACCAAATAACACTGCTTGGTGATAGTATGAAGTTAGATGGCTAATGGTGGTAGTATGGAGTTAGATGGCTAATGGTGATAGTGGAGTTAGATGGCTAATTATGATAGTGTGGAGTTAGATGGCTAATGGTGATAGTGGAGTTAGATGGCTAATGGTGATAGGATGGAGCCATGTGCATCGCTGTGTTGACTACTTGTTTTTTAAGGTCGAGTATTTCGATGTGGCCACTCCGTTGTCAAACAAGTACTACATCGCTTCGCCCAAGGGAGAGATTTACGGCCTTGATCACACGG
Source organism: Norana najaformis (assembly GCA_964023275.1). Taxonomy (NCBI): domain Eukaryota; kingdom Metazoa; phylum Annelida; class Clitellata; order Crassiclitellata; family Hormogastridae; genus Norana; species Norana najaformis. The sequence goes on along the minus strand of OZ029926.1, from coordinate 24,407,544 downwards.
CCAAACGCTTTGGAAATCCCGAGGTCATGATGCACCTGCGATCAGAAACGGAAATTCCCGGGCTATATTTGGCAGGTGAGCTCATTGCTGTTTTGTTTTTGTATATGCCGTTGATCGGAGCTTTGTCCTTCGGTATGTATTTATGTGTGTGTGTGTTTATGTATGTATGTATATATGTATTTATGTGTATATATATGTATTTTTATATATATGCTGTGTGTGTTTAGACTCAGGGGTGTGTATGTGTGTGTGTGTTTTGATTTCCTGCTTCTTACAGCGTAAATAAGTTTTGGTTGTACTGCACTGTATAGGTCAGGATGTGGTGTGCTGTGGGTTTGTGGGAGCCATGATGGGTGGTTTGCTGGCAGCTTCCACCGTTCTCCACCGCAATCTTTACGAAGACCTCGTCAAACTGAGGAAGCAGACAGCAAAGGCCAAATAGAAGCTACAACGAAATCGAATAGTGAAAGAGACATTGAACGAAGACTTCGTTGCAACCGCATTTTGCATTTCAAACCTTACGTTGTGAGAAGCTTTACATTTCAGCTTTAATGTTTTACCGGTGATGTTGAAGATTAATGATAATATTATAAATAATAATTAACCATTAACAGCTCCCAGAGTAATTTCTTGTTACTTTCGTGTTACACCTGCACTCTTGTAAAGAATTACGAATCATAACAAGAATGACGTATTCGTGGCATGAAGTGCCAGACATTTTCCTTCTGCTTCTAGTTTAATTTTTTGATTCCATCAAGGATTTAAGATTTAGTAATAAATTATTTACTTGTCTAACTTGAGTTAAAAGAGTAAATAATGATAATAATGCAGACTTATTTTTCATTCCTGATGTATGGTTTTTCTACACCAGGTAAAGATATTGATAATGATATCATACATGTGGGCATTAGTAATATTAGTGAAATACTGTAGTAAGTGCTACTGTATAAGTATGTGTGGATTTTGGAAATTATTTGGTTGGGTGATTATTGGTTTAGGTGATTATGGTATTAGTTGATTATTAGAATTGGTGATTATAGGATTAGGTAATTCTAGGCAGTTGTTGGATTAGGTGATTAGGCCTAAAGGATTATGCAATATTGGTTTTAGAATATATTTGTTGGTTAAACTGCATTAGAGTTAAGTGCTATGAAGACTAACTGTTAAAATCGATTTTTATTTCACATCATTTTTTGCAAAATGAAAGACTTGTGAAAGTTTTAGAAGTTTTGGATTTTCCTCATTTTTAGTTATTTATGTTTTATTAGGATCCTGTCAATTTGTAATGATTGTTTTTAATAGTTTCGAATTAATTTGGAAAGAAAAAAGTGAAATTTCGTGTTGATTATTTCAGAAAGTTTACAAGTTTCTGATCGAAAAATGATACACAACAGATTCTTTAAAATTAATATATTTCAAGAAAAACAGAAATTTTTCATATCAGTCTGCTATGATATTATTATATAAGCTTATGAAGGCGCTATATGATAGGCGCATTTATATACCGCCTTTAAGAATCCTGCCAGAGTTGGCGAAAACGGTTCGCTAACAGATCGAAAACGGTTAAACTTAATAAAGCGTGAATTCAGTCGAAACTGAAGGTTCTATCACTGGCGGCGTTTGAATGGGGTAAGATACCTCCAGTAATTTGTATTGTATCGTATTGTATTGGTCAGTTTATATAGCGTATCCTACGGTATTTTCATCGAAGATCTTGGAGTAGTCGAATATATGAGACTCCTGCGTTTGATATGTAAATTGGGCGTGTAATGAGCAACAACGCAAAACAGCCGCGCCACCTAGGGGTTGGCGTCATAGACATCATGAATATTAATATTCATGATGTCTGGTTGGCATGATAACAGTCTGATGATACAGTGACGTTCATTGGGCCTTTTTAACAAATACGACGACGCTGATTGGCCCACAGCTTTGTCGATTGCAGCGCCACGAGGCGGGAGTCGGCTTTTTACAACTTATGAGTCTTGGGTATTAAGACGCATCGAGTGTTCAACCTTTGGTTTCATTTTATCATCGACGATGTTTGAATTTGTAACAATACTCACGGTGTTTCATGTCGTACTGTAGTTTTTAAATTGTGTTTAGAATTTATGCAGCGCCGCCTCAAGAGAAACTAAGGCAAGCCTGTTGGGTAACGGGCTGGAGTAGTTATGAGCCGCTTTAGATAGCCATTAAAGTTCGGCGCTAATGTGCACGGTTCGGCCGCTTTACCTGTGTATGATTTTTAGAAATTAATTTTTTATTAAATTTAAGTTTAATCTGATAGTAGTTTAGTAATTAGGCCGCACAAACTTCTTAGTTTAATTGTATTAATATAATGAATATAATTGTTTAATTGTATAGATCCTCAATTGTTTGTTTCAACGCATAATCGGTAGCATTTAGACACCTTTATTTAAGTATTATTTTGCGGTACACTATATAAGTAACACAGCATTTAATGTTAATCGTACGTAGCCGTGGAGCCTCTGGCGTGGAGTAAAACCCGTAAGCTCGCATGGTGTGGGTCACTGGCGTGGCGTTAAACGCCCATAAACCCTGGTCGTACACTTTTTGTGTTGTGTTTTTGTCGTCTTGTGCCTGGGGAAGACTCGATGAAGAAGAACGGAGGGAATAGCCTCAGGAAATGGGGCCAAGAGATGGAAGACTGCCATCGAACAGCAACAACTAATTAAATCGGACAACATGTTACACTGTATTAATTATAATACAACTGAATTGATTAATATTAACGTTTTAAAGAAACTTTTCAATATATACACTCTTGAATAAATTTAAAATGTATACTTACTAAAACTATCAACGAACTAATTACTACAGGCACATAACTGATGAGTTTTGATTGCGATGCTCGTCTCTTTAAAAGCAGTCTTGAACCACCCAAATCATGTCTTACATCAGCTACTCCCACCAGTTAAAACCCTCAGGCGACTCAGTCTTTGTATGCCATATGAATTCTTGTAGCACAGGGCCTCACTGGCCCTCGGCTCTACGACGTTGTCTGAGCCAAAACACTGCCCAGGATGCTGTACGCCTCCCCCGTGTCGTGGGGCTACGATGGGGCACAGGCTAGGGCTCGGCTCCAGGTTTTGATGCAGAGACTATCTTCCTGGGGACTCCCCAACGTTCGATGAACTATGTGGCATAACCGATGCTCGTCTCTTTAAAGCAGTCTTGAACCACCCAAATCATGTCTTACATCAGCTACTCCCACCAGTTAAAACCATCAGTTACCTACGGCCCACACCCATGATCGTATTGTAATCTGACATTTATAAAGCGCCACTTCAAGAATAGACTCATCAGAAGCGCTCCCGACCCGAACCAGTGAGACCACTGTCAAATAACACAGACTTCAGGCGCTTGCGAAACTGTGGAAGAGACAAACTGAGGAATACTAGCCGGAGCTCTCGGGAAAGGCGATTCCAGCTATTGGGTCCAACATAGGCAAAGCTTCTAGACTGCGCTGTAGCAGTGCGCATACGAGGGACAGTCAGGAGTCCAAGGGAGGCCGACCGGAGAGTGCTACGGCCTGGAACCAAGGAGACCGAAATGCAGAAGTCCCTAAGATATGATGGAGCAGAGCCAACGAGAAAATTACTCATAAGGGTTACGATCTTGAACTGGATATGCTGCTGAATGGGAAGCCAGTGCAAGTGTCCTGCATAAAGGAAGTTATATGGTCATACCTGGGGACGCCTCCAATAAGACGGGCAGCAGCATTGAGAACATAGACTGAATTATTCCTCCTGCTGACAACTTATCGCGAAAATGTTTTATTATTAAGATGTTGTATGCATATTAAGTTTTTCTTGTGTTCTTAAATACTTGTAAACAGATGTGCGATTAGCTATTGGTTAAGAAAGGACATACTTACTTACTTACTTCCCACCCCGCCGCCTGTAGGTGGGAAGGAATGTTATTGGCAAGGCAATAAATCACCCGGCGGGGTTTTCAGTCGGCGGTTACCCCGCCGAACCACATTTGATTAATACCAACGACATCTATTGTTGTCATTGTCATTGGGGCTGTAGACAACCCCTTTCCACCCTCTGCCCTCGTCTTCTTTTGGGCACCCAGTCGACCGCGAGGGGGCCATTCAGGCGATGACGCCGACCTGAAAATGGGGAATTATTTCAGACGCCCCCTCTGTCGTGAAAGCCACCCCATTGGCTTCGCCTATCGCCTCTTAATAATAATAATAATAATAATAATAATGGCAATTTATATAGCGCCGTAGCACAGCCGAGGCCGAAGAAAAGGGCGCTGTACAAGGGTGTCAGCCTCTTGGTCCATGTAATAATTTCTTATCAGGTATTGTTCGGGGAAATTATTTCAATATTTGAAGACAAACTAATGAGATGGGGTATTTATTAGGTATTGTCCTGGGTCGCCTATGAGGCAAGATATGACTTAGGTAATAAGCAAGACAAGGTAACCCAACAGTAATGTCTTATGTTGAAAATATGGTGAGAGTATGACCATATGTGGGATGTGGTGGTGTAGTGGTATGGTCGGTGCCTCGTAACCGGAGGGTCGCGGGTTCGAATCTGCCTCAAGCCACTGCGTAGTGACCTTGGACAAGTTGCTCAACTACAATTGTCTGTGAGGAAGGCAACGGGAAACCACCTCACTCATCTCATCCCCGGGTGACATAAAGCCAATAGACCTGCCTTCGGGCAGAGAACTCATCATCATCATCATCATCATTATCATCATCATCATCATCATCATCATCATCATCACCATATGGGCTTCATACGTCCTACTCGTCTCTAGTTGATTTTTGAACTCATGTACAGCGCCCTTTCCTTCGGCCTCGGCTGTGCTACGGCGCTATATAAATTGTCATTATTATTATTATTATTGTAGTTGTTGTTGTTATTGCTATTATTATTAATATTATTATTATTATTATTATTATTATTATTGCTATTATCATTAATGTTATTATTGTTATTATTACTACTGCTACTACTACTATACTAATATTATTATTATTATTACATATTGGCCAATATATAGAGAAAAGAGCAGAGATAAAACATCATAATCAACAATCCAATAACGATTTCTTCCGTCGATTTTGAAGGGGGTTCGAGTGAGTGGGGGCGGGTTAAGTCTGGTGCGACCCCTCAAAGGACTTATAACCCCCTTGGACGGGGCGACTCCCGTCTCTGATAGAAAAGACTCAGGGGTCCTTGAAAGGGCGAAATTGAATACGAGTGGTCAAGTGTAAAATCGCGTAGCTCTGGAATTCAGCCGGGGTAGGAATCCCCTAATTGGTCGACCCAGCGGGGTGCACTGATTTCTCCCGCCCCTTTCCCACCGCAGCTTAACTGCTCCGTCCCACTCGTCGGGTGGGCCAGCGGGGTTTGCCCAGGAAATAAAAACCCATATAGGAGAAAATGATTGATTTTATTTTGTCATTGAGTCGGGCAAAAGTTTACAAAGGAGGCGGATCAGTAATTAAGGTTCATGACCTCGGTAGCTAAGGTTCATGGCCTTTATAACTAAGGGTCATGACCTCACCGAAAAAAAATTATACGACTTCTTTGGTCATCCGGACTTGCGATGACAGCTTCGTGTAACGAAAAATTCTGATGACTTCTTAAACTTTTTCGTTCCGTCCGCGGACTTGTGAACATTTTTTTACTTCGCGGGCTTTTGCTAATTTGTGGTCAATATTCTCAATGTCCATCTTATGTGATGTAATTTGTTGTAAAAATAGACAAATTATAGAGCATCATCAGTCACGAGTTTTACAATGTCGACTGCCAGCGAATGCTTACATGTGCTTTTTCAAGAGGAATAGCAATATGCATTTGTGTATGTATGCATGCATGCATGTGTGTGTTTCCTCATGGTGTCCTCCGATTTCCTCATGATTTCGTGCCACGAAATTGTATCAGCTGTAAACATAGCATGTATGTGCAGAATGGATGTATGTAGGTATGTATATGAGTATGCATTTAGGCCTAGTATATATGTGTGTATGTGTGCATGTATTTTTGTTTGTATGTATATACGTATGTGTATGTATGTATGTACATATATGTTTGTGTATTTATGTACATGTATGTATGTATGTATGCTTGTTTGTTTATATATTATGTACATGTATGTATGTACATGTATGTATGTATGTGTGTATGTATGTATGTATGTATGTATGTATGTGTATGTATGTATGTATGTATATATGCATATGTATGAATGTGTGTATGTATGCAGGCATGCATGCCTATAAATGTGAATTTATGTATGTGTGTATGAATGTGTGTATGTACGTGTGCCTGCACTTACGTGTGCATGTATGTGTATGTATATCTGTATGTATGTCTGCTTGTTCGTTATATATAACAACGTTCTGCATATAAATGATCTGTTGATTTTCATATATATATATTAAACGATTAATTGTTATATTTTATATTGTGTGTTTCAGATATTAGCGTTGCGTGTCCTTACTTAATCACGTGGTCTATTGGATTCGGTTGATTTGTGAGCGAATAGAAATAAACACCAGTCCGTCACGGTCCACTGACCCCACGTCAATGGAAATGTTGATTCCAATTACGCTATCCGTTTCAACGGTCCCGCCCGCTGATTATGTCATCCGAGACGGACTTAGAGGGGGCTTCGTAGGGTGAATTACGGGTCTTAGGGATCAATTATTCGTCCCTTCGTCTTCACCTGACATCGGGGTCTGTATAGGGTGCTTCTGAAGCTACCTGTCTGCCTGGAGAGCTTGTGAAAAGATGTCCCCCCACTTGAGCCATTATGCTGTCGATAGTGATTGTTTAATTGGGGGTTTGGCTGATCGTAGGAGAAGGATTTTTTCCAATGCGCAGAGGGAATTACTTTGCTACGAATGCAGATTGTTGTTAGCTGGTCAAATTTTTCGCGTATCAGATACATAGACTGCGCACCATGTAACAGGTGATTGGAATGAATGGACGGACGGACGGACGGACGGACGGACGGACGGACGGACGGACGGACGGACGGACGGACGGACGGACGGACGGACGGACGGACGGACGGACGGACGGACGGACGGACGGACGGACGGACGGACGGACGGACGAAAGGAAGGAAGGAAGGAAGGAAGGAAGGAAGGAAGGAAGGAAGGAAGGAAGGAAGGAAGGAAGGAAGGAAGGAAGGAAGGAAGGAAGGAAGGAAGGAAGGAAGGAAGGAAGGAAGGAAGGAAGAAAGAAAGGAAGAAAGGAAGGAAGGAAGGGAGGAATGAAGGAAGGAAGGAAGGAAGGATGAGAGACAGACAGACAGACGACAGATAGATAGATAGACAGACAGACAGATAGATAAATAGATAGGTAAGTCAAAATCTCCATGATATCCCAGGGATCAGTCATACTGCCCATAGTGTTCCCCAAGTTCCTCACGAAGTTCTTTACTTTCTCCACGATGTCCCCACGATGTCCCTCAATTTCTTCACAATGTCTCACGATGTCTTTCGACTTCCTTATGATTTCGAGCTACGAAATTCTACTCGCTGTAAGTATAGAATATCCAGACACCGCTGAGTTGTAGATTAATTCCCGCAGCGACGTCCAGTAGTTTACGTTCAGGATGGCCTCAGACTGATTCAACCCAACCCTGCTATCATTCTTTCCAACCCCTACATTCTTTCCAACCACCCCTACCGAGACACAAGAAATCGTAAAAGCTCCTCCCAGTGATTGGCATTTTCTTTCAGGGCGGGATGAATCCATAGCTCACCCTCTGAGCGCATTTCTCCCATTATTTATCTGAATGAGTCGACAAAAATCCGGTGAATTATCGCTCAACGCATCTCGCCCAAATGGAGCCCCACGCGGCGCGTCAGACCCCAACCGTAGCCCCTCGTTCGAGGGCTTGTTATCGCCCCCTCGAGGGGTGAAATAACTGGAGATACCGCAATCTCCGCTGGAATTCTATCAGGTTAATTACTGCGCTTAGACCACCCTTTCCATCAGGAATCCCGCAGATGGGGTTGAAGAGGATTTTGGCCTCCGCGGCGCTCCAGGGTCCTTCCCCCCAAGAGGGGAGAGTGGGAGAGGAGTGACCGTGGGAATGAATGGCGTCTGCGACCACCTGTGTTCTATGCTATGCGCGATTAGAAATGCGAGATCTTGTGAGGCAGGGTTGGGGGAATAAAACTGAAGGGACGTGCAGATGTCAGAGATTTCAGGGGTTGGGTTTCAAAGTGAGCAAGCGTTGCCTCGAAGTTGCTCTCGGATGGCAAGTCGCCTTCGGATTGAAGTGGGTGATCAGAATTGCTAAGTTAACATTGCTGGAAATTTATGGAGCAACCTGTCGGTTTATCATAGTAGACTTTTTAAGGAGTATTGGCTGATTTGATTGGAAACGTGTATCACGATACTCCATCCTGTTACTCACAGCATTATCTCGATAGACATATTCGCAAAACGGCTTAAGACAGTTTTGCTTTTTTGTCTGACCGCTGTGACTCATCGACGACCAAGATTTCTCTTGCTCAGCCGATGTTAACAAATGCTTTACTTCCTTACTTACTTAGTTCATCATCATCGTCGTCGTCGTCGTCATCATAATCATCGTCGTCATCATCCATCGCATGTTCGTGAACTGCTGCATTCGTTTCGGTCATTTGTCAGATTTAGTGCTTTTATCATGTTTAATACGAGTCTTGCTAAGTGTAAATGTACACTTTTTTCTCTTGGGACCGTATGGCCTCGACCCTGTCCATTTTTCAATGAATTCATCGGGTGAGTTCCTTCACCACAGCTTCCCGTTTGAATGGGTCTCATGCATTTAGAATTAGTATTCAGTGTTCAATGACATCTTGTGGCTGCAAGGGCCGTTAACTTCGACTTCTCACGAATGATTAAATAGTTGCGATTGAACGATATTGACGAAAATACATAGCTTTAGAAAGATGCGATTTAAAGGTGTCTAAGCAAAACCTAATATTGTAAAATGTAAATGTACACTTTTTTCTGTTGGGACCGTATGGCCTCGACCCTGCTCATTTTTCAATGAATTCATCGGGTGAAATCCTTCGCCACCGCTGCCCGTTTTAATGGACACCGCGACATTTGAAGCGCACATATTTGGTAGTAGTTCATCAATTTAACAACAGCTCATGGCATCAAAGGCCGTTGCCGTCGCCCTCCTCCTTTATCCAGGCTTCGGACTGGCACTACCCCCAAACAAAGCGGAGTTCTATCTTACGGACTCTGCTAGCTCGAGACATATAGCTTTGTTAAAATGCTATTTAAAGGTGTCTAAGCAAAACCTAATATTTGTAGGATGTAAATGTACACGTTTTTCTACAGCGACAGTATGGCCTCGATCCTGCTCATTTTTCAATGATTTACTCGTGTGAGAACCTTCACCACTGCTGCCCATTTGAATGGACGTCACGCCTTTTGTGTCGGTATGCAAGTATGCAGTATGTATGTATGAATGTGTGTATTTAGTGTGTGATGGCTTTGGTGCGCCATCGGTTGATGCCTTGTGCATTAAACACGGGCGCATTAGAAGTTTCTAATTATTATTATTATTATTTTGTATGTAAATCTGGGTGTTCGCCACGTGTTTAGTATTAGTATCCAGTGTTTTTATCGACATCTTGTGGCTGCCAGGGCCGTTAACTTCGACTTGTCCCTGTCATTGGACATAGAGCTACGTACTGGACGAAATTTACAAATATATAAACTCGGAAAAATGCAATTTAAAGGTGTCTAAGCAAAACCAGGGTCATTATCTTCGACCTCTCACCCTTGCTTTTGACAGATCGAGGATTGAAGTATTTCCAATGTTTAGCGACATCTTATGACATCAAAGGTCGTTGCCGTCGCCCTCCTCCTTTATCCAGGCTTGGGATTGGCACCCTCCCACTAAAGGCAGTTGGGGAGTTAACTTCTAAACTGAACAAAATTGACGAATATATATCTTCGGAATAAAGCGATTTAAAGGTGTCTAAGCAAACTCTAATATTTGCAAAATGTAAATTTATACGGTTTCTATAGCAACGGTATGTCTTTAAGTGAATTAATCGGATGAGATCCTTCACCACCGCTACGGGTTTGAATGGGCGCCACGCCGTTCAAGGTGCCCGTGTACGAATAGTAGTAGTTCTTCAGTTTAACGAGAGCTTATGGCACCAAATGCCGTTGCCTTCGCCCTCCTCCTTTATCCAGGCTTGGGATTGGCACTCCCCAAACACGAAACTTATAACCCTGAAATATATAGCTTTGTTAAAATACGATTTAAAGGTGTCTAAACAAAACCTAATATTTGTAGGATGTAAATGTACACGTTTTTCTACAGCGTCAGTATGGCCTCGACCCTGCTCATTTTTCAATTAATTAATCGGGTGAGATCCTTCACCACCGCTAGACGCCATTTAAGGTCCCCGTGCACGGACCGTACTAGTCCGAGATTTAAATCTCTGAAATAAGCCACGACCTGGACGCGAACCGGCACCACAGCATTTATTGTCGGACCACTCAATACTGTTGGATTGAGCGACAGTCCACGGATGGTCACCCTTCAAAGTACTAACCCGGCTCCATGTTACTTAACTTCATAGCGCATACCAGCATCGTATCAACAAACCAAACGGCCACCCACACTCAACTTCCGTTAAGTCAGTCTTATAGACTAAGTTCCAGCTGAGATCCACAAGGTGGAAACCGTCACGCATGACTGCACACGACCGTAAAGATCTCCACGACACGCTTCACTGAACTCGACGGGTTTCGCTTAAACGGATGGCATCATCTACCCGTGATTGGTTACGGACCGTTGGCCAGGTAGGTTTGTGTACTCAATACCAGATCATATACGCAGGGCTTGTTGTGTGGTCGACCGTAAACCCACCGAGCGGTATCATCAAACGATGACGCGTCTTTAAGTCAGCCGCCTCTTCTTCTATCTCTTGCGGGGGCCCTTTCAAGTCGCCGACGTTGTCGCCACCCCTCCGTGGCCTTTAAACGACTGTCCGCTGACCGAAAGGGAAACATAATCTGTGTTGGTACCGGATGTCCGCATATATTCCTACATCCGGTCAGTGATTTCAATGGACACATCAACACATAATGACGTGTTTGCACAGCTGTCCAACCACCGCAAAATCTACAAACATACATTATGTACACAAACACGTGTAGATATATATATATTTAGGCATGTGTATATATATATGCATGTATACTAAGAATATGTTTATATATATATACGCGGAAGAGATTTCAAAACTTCAAAGGAGATAAAAGCTTTACTTCTGCTTTCACTTAATTTCAAAGATCGTTAAACCTCGACAATATTCGCTCCAACTGCACGTTTATATATATACGTATACATACACATGCATACATATATATACATACATACACATACATGCATGCATACATACATACATATATACATACATGCATGCATACATACATCAACACACACATACATACATACATGCATACATACATAACCACATACATGCATACATGCATGTCTACATACATACATACATACATACATAACCACATACATACATACATACATGAATACCTACATACATACATGCATACCTACCTACCTACATACATACGTGCATGCATACATACATACGTACATACATATATACATACGTGCATTATATCCACGCCTTTGCGAGATTCCTAAGGAAATGTTAGGCGCTATAAAAATGCTCACATTATGCAAATCATGCACACGTGATAGGCCAGGGCGTGTAACGAAACTGCCTACAACCACAACAGCTGCCATTCTTACATTGATCGCTCTCGACTATTTGAACGACCCCTTCGTATCACAGTGGTCTCTTCATACGTCTATCCTTCAGTCTATCCTTCAGTCTATCCTTCAGTCTATCTTTCCTCCTCCTGTATCCCTTTATACGTTCAACCTTCTATCAATCCATCCTTCTATTAATTCTCTTTTCTCTTTTCATTTCTTGTTTGCATACGCCGTTGACTTTTCTTCTCTTATCTCGTTTGTTCATTTCTTATCGTCATCTCGATTTCTTTATCTTATGCACCAAGGGCCATGCGCAGTCGGTCCGCAGAGAAGAGGTTGTATCTGGAACGGCTTTACTTACTTACTTACTTACTTACTTCTCTATCTATCTGTGTATTTTTTATGTATGTATTCGTCAGCCTGATTGTAATGCGCTTCCATCAGTCTTCTCAAACTTACTTATTTGCTTATTTACTTACTTACTTACTTTCGTACTGACTGACTGACTGACTGACTTACTTACTTACTTACTTACTTACTTATCCGTTTGCTTGATTTCTATTCGTTCAGTGTTCTTGGTTTTCAGAATCCCATTTCCGAAGTCAATTCAATTCCAAGGAGCCTCATCCTTGGAGCCGATGCTGCTGCTGCTGCTGCTGGGAGGGGTCTCAGGTGGGAACGGAGGCGGGTGAGAGAGGGCAAATTTCATTTCGATTGTCTCCGTTAAGATTCTGTGCATGGATGCGTTGTCGAATTCTTCCGATCCTGTTCCCAGCTTTCCTCCGGGAAAATCATTCCTCCCGTTCGACCAAATTGGTTTCAGTCGAACAGTTGGGCTCAATTTGGAGCCATTTCTCATCATTTCTTCCTCCTTCCGTCCATCATATACCCCTCTTCCTTCTCTTCGCTTTCATCCATTCTTCTTCCATCTCGTATCCAATGCCTGGGATCAAAATCAAGAACATGTCCATTAGTATGCTCCGGGCAAAGTCTAATTGGAGGAAGAACTGATTGGAGAGGAGAGGCAGATGAAGAAGAAGAAGAAGAAGAAGAAGAAGACGAAGAAGAGGAGGAGGAGAAGGAGAAGGAGGAGGAGGAGACACAGGAAAAGAGGAGGAGTAGAGAGAAGAAAAGGAGTAAGAAAGGAAGGAAAAATAGGAGGAGCAGAAGGAGAATGAGACAGAGAAGAATGCGGAGAAAGAGGAATCACAGAAGAGGATCAGAAGAAGAAGGAATACGAAGTGGAAAAGTGGAGAAGCAGGAGGAGGAGAATGAGGAGACGGTGGAGGAGAAGAAGGAGGAAGAAATTGACAAGGAAGAGGAAGAAGTGCTTGGGAGCGAAGTTGATGAATTCACAGATAGAATTAATATTCTAAACATCATATTTTAAGGTGTGTTACGATCGGTCTAATAAACGGCAGTTTGCTCCCTAAGCTTAAAACAATATTTTACTAAAACCCCCTTATAAGACCACGTGCACAGAACATTCTTCCTCTTCTCCTTATCTCACGTTCCGGTTCAATTCCAAACACTATCCACCATAGCCTGCCTGCCTGCCCGCCTGCCCGCCTGCCTGCCTGTCTGCCTGCCTGCCCGCCTGCCTGTCTGCCTGTCTGCCTGCCCGCCTGCCTGCCTGCCCGCCTGCCTGTCTGCCTGCCCGCCTGCCCGCCTGCCCGCCTGCCTGCCTGTCTGCCTGTCTGCCTGTCTGTCTGCCTGCCTGTCTGCCTGCCTGCCTGCCTGCCTGCCTGCCTGACTTCTGGATCTTGACCTGGAACCGAACCCTTCCTGCCTATCGATTTCGTTTAGCCTGAGCGCCTGTGTATAAACCTGGTTCCCGCGACTTAGCTTTCGTTGGGCGCTACAGAAATCTCGAGTCTATGATTACGACCATACTTACTTACCAATCATGACTCTGGCAGCTAAACGTCTTCTCTTTGATCTTCTATTCAATGCAGACGTAGTATTAAACAAGATTATCCCGGGTCCTGCGTAGCATATCCTCACCCAGGAAGACAGCCCCAGCGAGCTCCCTGAGCCCTGGGGGCGGACGTACGGGCAAGAGGCCGATCAAATATACCCACCCCGCTGACTGTTCTCCCTGTAGCTATATTTCGGAGCGAGCGCGGGACTACGTCGTTCGGCTTTGTGTAGCGCCCGTATAATCGCCTTCCGCGGGGGTACAATCGTCCATAATGAACAATTTTTGAGTCGACAATGGCCGGCCGATGTCGGATGCGATCCGGGGTCGCGGGGTCAGACGGGGTCATGACCTTTCATTACACAGGCGCACGTTCGCACAACTGTTACCGCGGCTGAGAGAAAGCAGACCGCCTGAGACCTCACCGCTCCATCGCAAATACAATGCGGACGACAGACAGACAGACAGACCGCCAGACAGACAGACAGACAGACCGCCAGACAGACAGACAGACAACCAGACAGGCAGTCAGACATAATGGACTCGGAAAAATGTCTACATATTTAATGTAGGAAGCATGCGTTGACCTGGAACCGAACCCTTTTGCCTATCGATTTTGTTTTGACTGAGCGCCTGTGAACAAGCTGGTTCCCGCGACTTAGCTTTTGTTGAGCGTTGTAGAAATGTCGAGATTACATTTACGATTACGTCAGATCTCGCCTTGATTGCTGTTCGGTATGGAATCATTCAGTTAAACTACACAGTATTCTACGCCTATGAATATTTCTGTGTGTGTGTGTGTCTGTGTCTGTGTGTGCGTCTCTGTGTATGTGTGTGTATCTGCGAGTGTATACATTATTTATACACGAATGAGTATAAACAATGCACAGACTATAGGTTAGGTAATAATGAATATAGGGCCTATATGTATATGTATACACGTTGGTGCATACATATATTATATAGGCCTAATACTGTGCAAACGCGCAAAAATAAATGACCCAGTTACATGATTAATCCAATTCAAACGGACTTGTAGGCCTATTTATAGCACAAGCATTTGAAGCCTGTTTAAAACCAGTACACTTCCGGTAGCTTGTTGTATGTCCGAACCATTAAAAGTACTATAGTACTATAGTACTATAGCCTTATGATCAGTATTACGATCGTCGCATACTAACTCTCGTTAGGCCTAGTCACCATATCCAATTCATTGTCGTCGTCGTCGTCGTCGTTGTCGTCATCATCACCACAGTCTAATCTCTTCTAATGACTTCTATAGCGCCGTTATCTTGAAGCATCAGCTTATGGTCGATTCAAGTAATTCGCAGACAAAATCAGAATCAGCTAGAGAAGCTCAGTCATCATCATCAGCACCACCACCACTACCACCACCACCACCACCATCATCATCATCCACCACCACTTCCATCATCATCATTATCATCATCATCATCATCATCAACAACAACAACATCATCATCACCATCACCACCACTTCCATCATTATCATCGTCATCATCATCGTCGTCGTCATCATCACTATCATCATCATCATCATCTCATCATCATCACCACCATCATTATCGTCGTCATCATCGTCGTCGTCATCACCACTACCACCACCACCACCATGCACCACCCTCCTGCAAATAGCATCGCAATATCAAGATCAGCATCGTCACCGACGTCATCAATATCCTCATATTTATCTATTTTTCTGATAATTTATATAGCGAATTTTCTACGGATGCCGTATGCGCGCGCCACCAATTCCTCGCGTATGACTGCGCAATATAAATTCACAAATGTAAAGTATACGAAGTAAAGCAAACTGTAACTGAGTATAACGTAACAGACCAAGTATACATCTGCGCATATATCGACATCTAAATCATTCGAAAGCCGTCGTAATCGTAATCGTAATTCCGAGATTTCTATAGCGCCCAACGAAAGCCGCGCGCGGGGACCAGCTTATTCACAGGCGCTCAGTCAAAACAAAATCGATAGGCAAAAGGGTTCAGTTCCAGGTCAAGATCCACAAGTCAGACGGAGAGACAGCGAGGGCGAGACAGCCACATTTCAGAAGCGCCCAAGAAACAAAGAGGCTGAAGTAACCACCGGCCTGTTTCCATGACAACCACGAACCACACCCAGTCACTTATTCGCGCAGTCTTAAGAACCTTCCAGTGGGTTAATTCTCGTGGAGGGAACGGAGGGAACAGGGCACGTCGATGGGCAGGAGAGGGTGGGAAAGAAGGAGGTGGCTCGGTTGCGGAGAGCCAGGCAGGAGAGCTCACTCCCATCCCTATTTCGGTAATCGTGTGGGCGGGTGAATGTGTCAGGAATATTTATTTATTGCAATGGATGAACGCATATTTCGATTACCCCAGGCTCTATCCCTACCCCAGAAACCCCGATACTATACTCCCCCCCGTACCACACCCCGGCTATGCCCCATATACCAAACCCCATGCAGTCTCCAGGTCGCCATCTTAACTACGGCGACCCATGGAGCATCTGTAGGGCGAAATATGGCACGCATGACTACTTAATGGATGACATGTTCCATCCGATGCACTCAAGCATGTCGGTGCCAAGTTTTTAATCGCTATCGTCGCTGCAGCTGACATATGTAATATGCGAACCGATAGAAGAGTATATGCGAGAACGATTTCCTTTCAAAGCTACTATTGACGAATGCGTTTGTGTTGGATAATCTTTGTCCGTAGGTATAATAATAATTATTATTTCTATTATTAATTGTAATTATGTTATTAACAATACTTATTATTATTAATCAGGGGTATATATATATATAATGGGCCTACCTCAGGAATTGAAATAAATTCTCCGGAGAAAAATTCAGGAACGGCTAAGAACTCGTCAACATCCGGTGAAGCAAATGTTGTGAAGGGCAATGATGTTCAAGTTATAAACACACACAAAATCACACACTGTATATATATATATATCACATTTGTTAAAGAATCAATGGATGCCTTGAATTCTGGACAGCAAATTCTGAAAAACTCGTCTTGCAAAGACAATTCACCGATTACTGTGGAAAGCCGCACCGATTAGCTGCCTACATCCGGGAAGCTTTGTTGATTATGAAAAATCCCACCGAGAAAAGGCATAATAAATTAGGAAAGTGATTAATGCTACGACTGGCAATTATAGCTACATACTGTGGTCACTCACGATATTGAACAGCTCCCTCTAGCGTTAGTTGCACTAAAGGCTAGAAACATACCGTACCAATTCTAGGCTACTGAAGCGTTCATTGGTCAACGGCGACTGCCAATCACTCGCAGGACACGCCCACGCTGACCCGGTTACTCCTTACTGGTCAACCTCTGACCTTTCGGAATGCCGCAACGGTCAGGCTTTGAACGATTCCGACCGTTGGATCATACATTGAAACAGAGCTCCACGCGCGGATTTCGTGGGCGAAAACCACACGTGTGATCTAAAAGGTCACCGGTGAGGTGACCTTGCTTGTGACGTCTTTTGTTAAACACTGAACAGTTTCGAGTATGCGCGCTAAATAATTTTTTAGGAAACCGTGAAGTATAGTTTTTAAAAATTAGTTTGCACGTAAACATTCGAGTTGTTAAAAACTTTTGAAAAATCGCGTTCTCCGGATTTAGTGCGAAACGCTTAAAATCTGACTGAATGAAAAAATATATTTGCATCTTTTGCAAAGACGTTACATTTTTAAATAGAGCGACGATCTTCTAGCGCAATTATATTCCTCCTACAGCAATTACTTGTGTTAATTAAGGCGCAACCGTCTTCAACATTTTAAAAATGTTTAGCAAGTCAGAGCTAGGAAAGGACTAAATAACCTTCGAAAGCAATGACATTACGAAGCATCTGGAAAAGAATTGGCCTAAAATGACTTTTTAATATATTTTGAAGCAAGCAAAAATAGTGTTAATGTAAGCGTCGATCTGAAACACATATTTCATATTTAACTGAGAAGGAATAAAGCATTAAAGCGATTTAAGATATTTAATACGAGATCATTATCAAGCACAGAATACTATCCACAACATGATTGCAAAATTAGAAGATACTTTAGCGGAAGTGCATTTTACAGCAGTTTACCATACCGGAAGTGCATTTTTCATGAGTGTATATCACACAGGAAGATATAACAGCACACTATAAAAGTACAAGCAACATTATACAACACCGGAAGTGACGAAACGATGTTAGAATCGACGATGCAGCTGATATCCCGACGTGAATCCAGTCCATCGTTCAACGCCTGGCAAACACTGGACGCCGTCGACTTCTGCTCCGGCGTTCGTTCTCATGAGGCGAGCCTTCGACCCGACTCGCCAACGCCTTCGCGGCGGCGCCCGGGGTCTACCCGGGCCGAGTCTCCGTCGACCCCGTGCAGCAACAACAACGAGTCAACGACGTCTGAATCGGCGGACGATCGGAGTTCTTCGAGCGGAGCGGTGGACTGCGTCGTTTGCGGAGACAGGAGCTCCGGGAAACACTACGGACAGTTCACATGCGAAGGGTGTAAAAGCTTCTTCAAGAGATCCGTCCGCAGGGGTCTGGTGTACTCCTGTAGGGGTGATCATCGGTGCCCCGTCGACCAACACCATCGCAACCAGTGCCAGGCTTGTCGACTGAAGAAATGTCTCCGGCTGGGCATGCGCAGAGATGGTAGGCATTGGCTGGACTGTATTCATAGTTACATTACGTGGAAGCTGCTAGCATTTATATAGAGCCAACAGACAGCAAGGCACAAGATTTTACTTTACGCTGTTATCATCAATTCAACGTAAAGATGCTGCGAGCTTCGTAAACGCCGGAGTTTACTATTTCGTAATCGTAATCGTACACTCGAACATTTCTATAGCGCAGTTTAAAAGTTAACCGCAGAGTAGATGCTTGTTCACAAGCGCTGCGTCAAGTATGAGGGGTTGTCCATGCCGTGTCAAGAACAAGATCAGTTATCTGGAGATTAGAGCTGTAAGGAAACAGAGAATCTGTTATGGGGTGGGTGGGCTGTGTTTGAGTTGAGAGAAATGAGAACATTGTTTGCCTTACTACAAACATTCGAGGCGCTACATAAATTCGATACTGTGTCATTTCTAATTTTACATTTATATAGCGCTGTGGTTGATAGTTTCTTTAGTCAGAGGATCGGCGCAAATGATTTTTATCCTCAGCGACGATGATACATGATGACGATGATGAAGATGATGACTACTACGACGACGATGATAAAAATGACGATCTATAATCAGATGATGACGATGACGATGATGAAAATGATGACGGCGATTCATTGTTCCCATGGATGGCAAAGGGTGTTTTCCCTCAGCAACGATGATACATGATGACGACGATAATGTAAGCAGCTATGAAAATGATGAGGATGATAAGGACGACAACGATGATAAAACTGACGATCTAGAGTTAGGTGGTGATGATGATGATGACGATGATGATGAAGACGATGATGATGACGACGATTCACTGTTTCCAGCCGTCCAGCGTGGTCGGATCCACCACCACCAATACCACAACAATTCATCTCCATCCTCCTCCAACTGCGCGTCTTTCTCTACACCGAGTCACATCAACTTCTCGATTCACCCGGGCCTCGACCCCGCGGCCCCCCAGGCTCCACCTCAGGGTCTCAGCTCAGCCGGCTACCCCTTCTCGACAGGTTTCATCTCGATGTTGCTCCGTGCCGAGCCATACCCCTACCCGCCTCTCTCGCCCGTCCGTTACGACCCACAAGGTTCGAACCCCGTCGGGGTGGACAGCGTCTGCGAAACGGCCGCCCGCCTGCTGTTCAGCGCCGTCGAGTGGGCCAGGAACATCCCCTTCTTCCCCGACCTCCAGCTGACCGATCAGGTGGCACTCCTGAGGCTCAGCTGGAACGAGCTGTTCGTCCTCAACGCCGCTCAGTCCGCCATACCCTTACACGTGTCAACCCTGCTGGCCGCTGCTGCTGCTGCTACCGGGGGTGGCCAGATGAATCACCCCGGGGAAAGAGGAGTGGCCGCCTTCGTCGATCAGATTCGCATCTTCCAGGAGCAGGTTGAGAGGCTGCGGCTGCTGCACGTCGACTCGGCTGAGTACAGCTGCCTCAAGGCAATCGTCCTCTTCAGCTCAGGTGAGTCAAAACGAAACCGAAACTAAATCTCCAGCTGCAATCGAAACCGAAAGCATTTCACCAATGTAAACCAAGTCCAACCGAAACCAAGTCACTAATCGAAACTAAGTCAAAACGAAAACCTACATCAGTCCTTCAATCAAAACAAACTCAAACCGAAACCGAAACCAATCCATCAATGGCAAGCCACTCAAAACGAAACAGATACCAATTCACCAATCAAAACAAGCGCAATAGGACGATCACTGTTTCATACAGATTGCAGCATTGTGAACATTTGATATCTAATCGAGACTGACCTGCTACAGAAATCGAAACCGAAAGCGAAAATGAAACTCAATAGAATTTAATGGTAATTTTTTAATTGATTCTAAAGCAGAGTCAACAGATTCCACGACCGACCGATCGACCTACCGACAGACAGACAGACAGACAGACAGACAGACATATTGAAAGTTGCTTTGAATAAGAAATGTGTATTCAATGAAGCAGAAAATTCTGTTAAATGCCGGGTTGCATAATCTTTACTTTACTGTTTCATGCAAACATCAGATAAAATGAAACGCAGGAGTTCAAGAAATTTTGCTTACTTGGGTAAATTAAATCTACACATATACCGATGAAATGCATGTTTTTGCATGCTGTATGCTGTGCAAACATGTACGTTGTTTAGAATATTGGTTTTCATTGTTATTAGGTATGAAAACATACAACTGGATGCATGCCATAATAATCATATGCCCTACACAAGGGCTATCGTGCATACTAAAACTCAGTATATATATATGCATATATATATATATATGTCTGAGCATATGTTGTAAGCAATATATATGTATATATACATATATCTGAGTATTTGTGCATGGCTGTGTGTTTGTGCATGTTCGTATGTTTATGTCTGTCTGTCTGTCTGTCGGTCCAAATCCTTGTCTGTCTCTGTGTCATCTGGCGGATCCAGAAATTGAAGAGGAAAGGGGCAAATTTTACCGTGGTCCAGGTATTCTTCGAGGATGAATTTTTCCTGACGATTTTTCCAATTTCCGTTTTCCTTAATTTTTTCTACTTTATTTCATTTGGCATTTT
>OZ029926.1:24289126-24381626 GCA_964023275.1 Norana najaformis | reverse complement strand
GGAGCGCCTCTGATGAGGCTACCTTGAAGCGGCGCTTTACAAATTTACGAGTTCGATTACGTTTACGAAGTTATGAAGTGGATGAAACTCAGTAAATAAAGCATGCTGATAGGCGCTATATAAATCAGCTAATAGGCTGGAAACCAACCGCTACTTTCGTTGTTTGCGCTTGCGAACCGGAATTGATATAACGCAAGCGTAAAGCCCATCTCCCTGTCACAGATTTTGTGGCGCCTCCGAGAATATTTCTGAGATTATCATCACACTCCGCTACATTAATTTACCTTACGTCGGTTGTAATTAAACGTTACAACGATTTTTCCTGTTATTCTGACTGTATTCGCTTTTCCTTCTTCGCTATAAAAGTCATTAGATTAGATTAATTAAAACATCAATTAGGCTGGCAAAGAGTGCGTTCGAGAGGCGCCGAAGAGATTAAATAAATGTCGAGATTAACATACATGTATACATACATACATTTATGCATACCTACATACACTCATACATGCATATCTACATACATACATACATATATAGATACATACACACGTAAGTACAAACATACATACATACATACATACACTCATACACACATACATACATACATAAAAACGTACATACATGCACTCAAACATACATATATACATGTGCATGCATACATACGTGTACATAAATACATACATACATACATGCGTACAAACATACAAATAATACACTCGTACATACACTTATACATACACTCATACATACATATATACATGCATACATACATGCATGCATACACTCATACATGCATACGTATACATACACTTATACATACATACGTACATACATACGTAGGCCATAGATGTAAATACACACTTACGCACTTACTTACCTTTATAATGTACCTTACTTAATGTGCTCTGATACCTTACCTTTCCGTAACGTGTCGGCATGCATAAAAAGATTACATAATGGCTCCGTGTGTACCTTTGTAGG
This sequence comes from Norana najaformis, assembly GCA_964023275.1. Lineage (NCBI taxonomy): Eukaryota > Metazoa > Annelida > Clitellata > Crassiclitellata > Hormogastridae > Norana > Norana najaformis. The sequence continues at coordinate 24,380,645 of OZ029926.1, read as the reverse complement.
TCGAAAAGCGGTACTGGTACACTGCCTGATATTACGACAATGCCACCATCGACTGGTACACTGCCTGATTTTACGACAATGCCACCATCGACTGGTACACTGCCTGATTTTACGACAATGCCACCATCGACTGGTACACTGCCTGATATTACGACAATGCCACCATCGACTGGTACACTGCCTGATATTACGACAATGCCACCATCGACTGGTACACTGCCTGATTTTACGACAATGCCACCATCGACTGGTACACTGCCTGATTTTACGACAATGCCACCATCGACTGGTACACTGCCTGATTTTACGACAATGCCACCATCGACTGGTACACTGCCTGATTTTACGACAATGCCACCATCGACTGGTACACTGCCTGATTTTACGACAATGCCACCATCGACTGGTACACTGCCTGATTTTACGACAATGCCACCATCGACTGGTACACTGCCTGATTTTACGACAATGCCACCATCGACTGGTACACTGCCTGATTTTACGACAATGCCACCATCGACTGGTACACTGCCTGATTTTACGACAATGCCACCATCGACTGGTACACTGCCTGATATTACGACAATGCCACCATCGACTGGTACACTGCCTGATTTTACGACAATGCCACCATCGACTGGTACACTGCCTGATTTTACGACAATGCCACCATCGACTGGTACACCGCCTGATATTACGACAATGCCACCATCGACTGGTACACTGCCTGATTTTACGACAATGCCACCATCGACTGGTACACTGCCTGATATTACGACAATGCCACCATCGACTGGTACACCGCCTGATTTTACGACAATGCCACCATCGACTGGTACACCGCCTGCTTTGAAGACAACATCGACGGCTTCACAGCAGAGCGGTGGGTCTATGCCATTAATATGCTTTGATTGATTGATTGATTGATTGATTTCAGATTGCTACCTGATTTCCTGTTTCTCGGACATATATCATGCTTCTTTGAAAGATTATGATTTTTATGAGTTTTTACAGCGTTTTCACATCACGAGATCTCCGATTATTGCCTACCTTCATACGCATACGCATACGCATACATACATACATAGCACATGTATGTATGTAAGTAGCAGGTAGGAAAGTAGGTATGCATGTATTGTGTCTGTATGTATGTGCGCATATATGTATATAGATAGTTAAGTAAGTTTGCATGTAAGTCTGCATGCACGTATGTATACGTATATATGTATCTATGTATGTAGGTATGCATGCATTATGTGTGAATGCATGCATCCGTATATATGTATGTGTGTATGTATATGTTTACATATGTATATATTTATCTGCTCATACATATAGCACCTGCTTATGACAGACGTTCGGCGCTTCTTACTGAGTATAAGGAAGCCATTTCAAATGGCTCCTGTCAATTTCAGTGACCGGTTTCGGAAAACTTTGATTTTGTTCTTGCTTTGGTTTTTGATTTGTATTCATTTCATCTGAAGTTTATTTTTTGGTGGTTGTTTTTGCATTTCCGATGCTTGGACAGAAGCTGAAGCTGCGACGGACGGAATTCCTGAGAATGAGGCTGCCAGGGGAGAGGAACGGATTGTGTATGTATGAGTGTATGTTTTTATGTTTGTAGGTATGCGTGTATGTCTGCAAGTGTGTATGTATGTATATATGTATGCAATAGCTGTATTAATTGGAGATTTATGCAGCGCCACCTCAAGAGAACCTAATCGGATTGAAATCACAGTATATCGTGCAAGTAAGCCGACGTTGACTAGAGTATATCGATCCACAAGATCGAAGTAGAACAGTGGCCTCGATCGATTGATTTCTGCATGCATGCAATCTAATATCTTCTCTTACATAAGATTTCGATTATGCTTATTGTTCAACGCAGGATCACGTTTGACAACGGTTTCGCATCATGAGACCATCGATCGATGCACTGCATATTATGATAACGGCGCTACAGAAATCATAGTGTTCGAATGGACTGGACTACGAAACACTAGATTAGATTAATTGATTTGTGCATTTGTTCGTTCGCTTGTTCCTTAATTCATACATATATATATACATGTATATACACACACATACATACATACATACACATATATGCATATACATACATACATACATACATACATACATACATACATGTACACACATACATACATATATATACATGCCTGTATATACACACATATACATACATATATGCTATACATATGTATACATACATACATACATACATACATACATACATACATACATACATACATGTACACACATGCATACATATATATACATACATGCCTGTATATATACACACACATACATACATTGTAATTCTTGGGAAAACGCGGCTGAGATAGTAGAGGAACCGCCAGGTATGGCGATCTATACAGTCAGTGTTGACTAGCATCTAACGAACTTGAATACGTTGCTCTGCATGGTGTTTTGCCAGGCTGAAGTCATGTCTACGAAAAAGAAAAAGAAAGTCCCGGTCTGATCCACCTGGCAAGACTAAGACTGTTCGGTGGGAATTCATCGAAAAAGGAGTGGATCGTCCCCTTACGAGGTCACTGGCTAAGAAGCTGATGATCGATCTCATGCCAGCACACGAAGTACCTTTACCCCCGACTAGGAAGTAAGAAACAAACTATTTATACATGGCCCGCGAGATTTCTTCCGCGATGTATGTCTATAACCTGTTTCACAGGGACGGACCCTGTTTACCAAGAGGGCAGTTTTTGCTGAACTCAACCTGTCGCTTAGTCGTCGCTAGTTTGGAACCCAGTTCCTGTTAACTGACAAAAGCTGTTTAGACTCCTTCTGGCTCATAAATACGCAGGTTCACCTTCGTCGACTGGGGTGCGATTTGCATTTCTTATGACCACTATCATATCTTGCAGACAGCATCAGGCCACTATCTGATGACCCCAACCGACAGCGACTCCGATCATCAAAGTCCGCCAATGTATTTGTACCAGCTACTAAGACTAGAACGGGTGATCGGGCCGTTCGGGTGCCTGGAACAGTCTTCCGGCATCCATTCAGGAGTCCATGAGCTTCAAGTCGTGTAAACAGCGCTTGTCAGTTAAAAAGCTGAAATTCTATTTACTTCATAACTCTTAGCACTTGGGCTGACTTTTGACTTTGTAAAGCACCCTAGAAGTAGCCTGCTACTTGCGATGCTATATAAATTGTCGACATTACAATTACAATTACATCATCATCGCTTTCCACGGTAGCACGGTGCGGTCTCCAACGACTTGGCCTTGGATTCCAACCACCTGCATGGCACTGAAACTGACCAATGAGTCTGGTCTGGTTCGGGCGGGCATGACCTCATAAAGCGCCCGTTCTTAAGCTGGTCTATCTGATCTGATGCGACTTTATACAGCGCTGAGCATTTTGAGAGAATTTTATTGTTTTACTTTACGCTGTAGGCCTATTGCGTTGCATAGCATTGTATTGTATTGAAGTGCATTTAAATTACAAACACAACCCACCTTAGCCGCCTGCCTGCCTGCCTGCCTGCCTGCCTGCCTGCCTGCCTGCCTGCCTGCCTGCCTGCCTGCCTGCCTGCCTGCCTGCCTGCCTGCCTGCCTGCCTGCCTGCCTGCCTGCCTGCCATCCAGCATGCCTGCCTGCCTGCCTGCCTGCCTACCTTCCTTCCTGCCAGCCAGCCAGCCTGCCTGCCTGCCTGCCTGCCTGCCTGCCTGCCTGCCTGCCTCCCTGCCTGCCTGCCAGCCAGCCTGCCTCCCTGCCTGCCAGCCAGCCTGCCTCCCTGCCTGCCAGCCAGCCAGCCAGCCTGCCTACCTCCCTGCCTGCCAGCCAGCCTGCCTGCCTCCCTGCCTGCCTGCCTCCCTGCCTACCTACCTGCCTGCCTGCCTGCCTGCCTGCCTGCCTGCCTGTTTGCCTTCCTGCCTGCCTGCCAAACTCTTGGATCTTGACCTGGAACCGAACCCTTTAGCCAGTGATTTTGTTTTGAGTGAGCGCCTGCGAATAAGCTGGTTTCCGCGACTTAGCTTTCGTTGGGCGCTGTAGAAATCTCGCGATTACGTTTACGAATACACTACGCTATAGTATACATTGCTTGAGTGTCGTAATTCATCGCTCTTGGCGCAACATCATGGACAAGAAACTCATTCAGTCTGTGTCGTCATGCAAGAGTGACTCCGCTTTATTCTCGTTCTATGCTCTTGCGACCCTGAATTCATATAGCGCTGATGAAATTGGTTTCCCTATGGAGCGACTGGTAAATTTCGGAAATTCGTTCTTATTCAACTATAACACAAGAGGAGCGACTTCGAGAGCTAGATCTCAAAGAGGCGCTATAAAAATGTCGAAATACATACATATATACATACATGCATATATAACATATACATGCATTCATTTATACATGCATGCACAAATACATACATGCACACATATATACATACATACATACAGAGATACATATATATATATATACATACATACATGCATATATACATACATACATGCATACATACGTGCACACACAGAAATACGTACATACATTCATACATACCTACGTAGGTCAATACTAAACATGTCTTTACACATCTACACACTTACTTACCTACTTACCTTTATCATAGATTACATAACTTGATCTGTTTTGCTTACCTTACCTTCGCGTTCTTCAGTCGGCTACACGAAAGGTTATTTGACTCTCGTCATTATGTAAATTTCTAATCTATAGCTCAGCGTGTGTGTTTATACGATAAGACTGACGTGTACCTTTCCGTAGATCGAGAAAAAGGGCTGTTCCTGTTCCACTGCCATCCCCAGCCCCCCCTTCGTCGCTTCTCGTTGATCCCGTATTGCTCCCTACAACAACTCCGGTATCCACACAACCACAGATACGGCAAGGAACAGTTGAAGGTGCGCACTAGAGACAGAAAAAGTAAAGTGTATTTGTAATTGTTATCGGACATTTATATAGCGCCAGGTCAAGAGAAACTAAACTCTACGCTAGCCTAAATGACATAAAGTGGCAATTAATAAATATTTCGTGCTGAAATCACGCTATATTAACGTTAACTACTAGTATTTTGCACCACAGAGGGGTGCTAGATCAGTGACCTTTGTATGACCTGCAAGCAGCCTGTTGTCTTCTTTCTTTGTTAGATTACGACCATGCTTATTCTTCAAAACATGATCATATTTGACTGCATTTCACATCATGAGACCACCGACTGTCATCAAGACTAATTTGTGCATTTGTTCGTTTGCTTGTTCGTTCAACCAGCGATCTCCTGGAGACTGATGCTGAAGACTGAGCCACCGCTTCCCAAGCTGGACATCCTACAGGAAAGAAAGTTGTTTACCAATCCGAACTCGAAGTGTGTTCCTTCCGATGCGTCATTTACAATTGTATCGTACACCGTTTCCTCCCAGTTAGAGGGTGTTGAGCTGTCTGGAAATAGGTACGAACTTTTTTATGCCCTGGAAAAGAAACGTCCGCCAACTTACATTGAGCGACTGAAATATGAACTGACATATCTGAACGCGGATGTATTCTGCCTGCAGGCAGTCCGCACACAAGACTGGCCTGCGCTGGAACAACATCTAGCCCAGTAAGTATAACCCAATGTCTCTCTGTTTATCTGTCTATCCTTTTGGAAGTTTATTGATTATTATACACGTCAATCACCACAGTCTTGATGAAACAATTATGTTTTACTCCATCAGTTTTTACCACTCGGCAAACCCCGGTCATGTTTTACATCCAAATTGTCCTACGCTTGGAAGTTTAACGACTAATTGTAGATGCTCCCCTTTTGCAGTTCACCAACTGACCTACCCCTTATAATTACATTGAGTCTACAACAGTGTATACATGTGTGTGTATGAATAAAGTCAATAAAGGTGTGTATGATTGTGTGTGAACTCATTCTTTCTCATTATATATAAACGTGTGATTCGTGTAGAGCTGGCTACATCGGAACTCATTTAAAGCGTCGTAGCGGATACGAAGATGTCATGGAAGCCACCTTTGTTCGGGGCATGAGATTCGAGGTCGTCTCGGTCCGCCTGTTTTATCTGGATGATCTGATATGTCTACAGGTATGCTTATGTCAATAGTTCTTCTTTCTTCTTCAGTGTTCTGCCCTTAGGCAGGTCCAAGAATCTAACGAAACCATTCTTCTCTGTACCCTGCCCTTTCCTTAGCTTCCACGTCAGGATCCCGAACTCAGCGCCTCTTAAAGCTTCTGAGGTCCAAATGTCCACTATACCACCTACACGTGGTCTTTATGTTAAAGCAACGTGTGCGTTGGTCGACCGAGTAATTGCCGGTCTATGCAAGTGCCCTGTGGTGAAGAACCAGAAGGACGGACGATGGAGATCAACGACACTTATGAGATGGTGTCTCGTAAAAACAATGGGAGGAAGGCAACGGGTAACCACCTCCCCACTTATCACAAGCACCATCAAACCGATGAATCCAGTCGTGATTCTTCCTCTTCCCCTTATCTATCCTGCAGATCCAATTCCAAACATCACCCAACTTAGCCGTCTGACTGCCTGCCTGATTCTTAGATCCCGACCTGGAACCGGAATCTTCTTGCCTATCGATTTTATTTTGACTGAGCGCCGGTGAATAAGCTGATTCCCGCGACTTAGATTTCCTTGGGCGCTATAGAAATCTCAAGTTTACGATTACGATCCCGATGTAAAGGTCAACAGTTAGCATAATCGTATCTACAGTAAGGCCCACATAGAGGGCGCTATAACATTTTACAGTAGTTTACGTGTCTTCACACTACATTACATTGCATCACATCTCATTACAAAGCATTACATGACATTTTATCATATTACATCACGCCTGAAATGTATGCGTACGTTCGGTCTTTCGCTTCTGCCTTCTGGGACCAGGTGCGGATCGCTTACCATTCCTGCAGGGATATGTTTTGATATTAGACGATTTAAAGAGCCTTCCGCCTTTTAGATTTTCCTAAAAGGCGCTACGTAAATCTCGAGCATACACTGATAGAAGGGTAGGTTTAAGTTGATGGATGAAATTGTGTTGTATGCGCTTAGCCAAAACAGCCTGTAATGTAATGCGAGGCAGCCTCGCATTACATTACAGCCTCCGAAGACTGCAATTGACAGATGAACGATCAGCCTATTTACATTACCTTCCCTTATACCTTAGATCAGCCTATTTACATTACCTTATACCTTAGATCAGCCTATTTACATTACCTTCCCTTATACCTTAGATCAGCCTATTTACATTACCTTCCCTTATACCTTAGATTAACTTGCCTTGACTTACGTTATCACACGTTAAATTTACCTTGCTTTACCCAGCCATACCTTGCCTGACCTAACCTTTTTTGACCTTACCTTCTTACTTTATCTTATCTTACATTGTCTTAGCTTACCTTACCACACTTTACCTTGTCTTATCTTGCCTTACCTTTCCTTACTTACCTCTTCTTATCCTGATTTACTCTTGTCTTGTTTTGTTTTTCTTCCCTTACCTTTCTTAATCCTACCATATACCTTATCGCATTCTGTGAGTTAGAACCGTCCAACCGGATGGGACGACTATCAACTCCTTCGGGATCTCGTTGCCAGCCGAGAGGTGTCAGTGATCACAGCCCTGCGAGACAAGTTATCGGGACGTCAGATTAATGTAGCCAACATTGCCTGTGCACCGAGGTACACCGGGCGACCCGACTTACAGGCCATGCAGGTAGCCTTATGTTACGCGTTTAGGATCAAGATCGTCGTTAACTATAATATCACATACCTGTCTGTGCGCCTGCATGCATGAATGTGCGTATGTATGTATGTATGTATGTATGTATGTATGCATGTATGTTTGCATGGACAGATTGACCAGTGGAATGATTGACCGATAGATGGATGGTTAATTCATTTTTGGCTACTATAGTCTGCAACTGTCTGCCGAATTTGGTATATATATATATATACTTTTTTGCCTACTGAGAAACGTGTGGCATCGAAACGCGGAACCAAACACATTCAAAGTTCAAGTGTTCAGACTATAGAGGAGTTTAAATAAACAGCCCTTTCGTAACCTGACTTTTAATAATCGTGAACTGGTCGCTTTCTTAGGTGTGTTCTCTGCTGAATGAGTTAAATCCGTCCACTTTGCCCTGCATCGTATGCGGGAATATGGCATTCGGTCCAGAAACTCCTCAATTCCAGATAATGAAAGATGGAGATGCCAATGAAAGATCCAGAGAGATTTTGCAGGTCATTACATTCTTCTTCTTTTCTTCTTCTTCTTCTTCTTCTTATTCGTCTTCTTTTCTTCTTCTTTTCTTCTTCTTCTTCTTCTTCTTCTTCTTCTTCTTATTCGTCTTCTTTTTCTTGTTCTTGATCTTCTTCTTCTTATTCTTCTTATTCGTCTTCTTCTTCTTCTTTTCTTCATCTTTTCTTCTTCTTCTTCTTCTTCTTCTTATTCGTCTTCTTTTTCTTGTTCTTGTTCTTCTTCTTCTTATTCTTCTTATTCGTCTTCTTCTTCTTCTTCTTCTTATTCGTCTTCTTATTCTTGTTCTTTTCTTCTTCTTATTCTTCTTGTTCTTCTTGTTCTTCTTGTTCGTCTTCTTGTTCTTCTTGTTCTTCTTATTTGTCTTCTTCATCATCATCATCTTCTTCTTCTTCTTTTCTTCTTCTTGTTCTTCTTGTTCTTGTTCTTGTTCTTCTTATTCGTCTTCTTGTTCTTCTTATTCTTCTTCTTCTTCTTTTCTTCTTCTTGTTGTTCTTGTTCTTGTTCTTCTTGTTCTTCTTCTTCTTCTTATTCGTCTTCTTCTTCTTCTTCTTCTTTTCTTGTTCTTGTTCTTGTTCTTCTTTTCTTCTTCTTCCTCTTCTTCTTCTTCTTCTTCTTTTCTTCTTCTTCCTCTTCTTCTTCTTCTTCTTCTTTTCTTCTTCTTCCTCTTCTTCTTATTCGTCTTCTTCTTCTTCGTCTTCTTTTCTTGTTCTTCTTCTTGTTCTTCTTGTTCTTCTTCTTATTCGTCTTCTTCGTCTTCTTCTTCTTCGTCGTCGTCGTCTTCTTCTTCGTCGTCGTCGTCGTCTTCTTCTTCTTCTTTTTCTTCTTCTTCTTCTTCTTTTAGCTTCTTCTTTTTCTTCTTTTTTCTTCTTCTTTTTCTTATTGGTCTTCGTCTTCCTCTTCGTTGTCGTCCTTGTCGTCGTCATCTTTGATTATTGTCATGATGATCATTATCATCGTCACCAGACACGTCATCGTCATAAATTATATAAATATCAAAGTATATTAGAAAATCGACTATAACCCATCTCATGCTAAACTTGTTGAGAAAGAGACAGACAGACACACACACAGACTTGTCTTTATATGCTACTTGAATATATGGAATGTATTGTTTCTGGCAGGAGTTTCCGTTGTACAATATTTTCGCTGATGGATTTAGACATGGTATTCCAACGCTGTCGTCCGCTTATGAGACTCTTCTGGTACGTTACCACATGCACTACTTGTATGTATGTATGTTTGTATGTATGCATGTATGTATGTTGGCTCGCAACACAAATGAGCAGCTTCCTGATGTATTCCGGGGTCGAGCCGACTAGCGATGCCCTTCCTATGACGAGAACCTTGAATTTAATTCTCTTCTCAACCGGAAGCCTTCCATATTTCTATCGCTGTCTGCTTATATCTGCGCCTCTGTCTCACCTTTGATCTCGCGTCTGCCTTTGTTTTCGTGTCTGCCTGTCTATGTATAATCGGTATCTACTTGTCTGTCTGTTTGTCATGTGATCTGTGTATGTGTTGTTATTAATAGTCTTCATTTAATAAGCGACACTGTCTAAAGCCTAAGCATTAATCGATGGCGCTGAGCAGTTGTGATTGAAGGACTTGCTTCAGTTCCCTACATAGTAATCGCCTCAGGTGAGGCTCGAAGCAGTACTCTCAGCGTCACAAGCCGAGTGATCTATCCAATGGGCTACCGTGACCCACTTACAAACCGAGTGCTCTATCCAATGGGCTACCCTGACCCACTTACAAACCGAGTGCTCTATCCAATGGGCTACCCTGACCCACTTACAAACCGAGTGCTCTATCCAATGGGCTACCCTGACCCACTTACAAACCGAGTGCTCTATCCATTGGGCTACCCTGACCCACTTACAAACCGAGTGCTCTATCCAATGGGCTACCGTGTCCCACTGTGTTTTAGTTATGATGGTATGTGTGTCCCTGGCAGGGTCAGGATGTTCCGAACTCTTGGATGCGTGAGGCTGAAGAATTCGTCTGTGATTCCTATGTCATATTCGACAGCCGAAAGCTGGTTGCCATGGAGTGCCTCGGAATGGTGAAGAAGCGAGTTGTCATCGGCGGCGATTTGCCGAACGAGGAATTTCCATCCTCAAATTTGTCCCTCAAAGTCACCTTCCAGTTTTTCGAGGAATGCTAGGCTCTTTGTCTCCGTTAACTTTTTGTTAACATTTGTGAATATTTTGAACAGTTTTTTTTTGTATTTTTTCATGCGCTTTTCACTGTACAGCCTATAAAACTATTTAAAAGGAGTTTTGCTTATTGTACGCTATACCCTCATTGAAAACTCGATTACAAATACCTTTTATTTTCTCAGAAATTATAAAACTCGATTACAAATACCTTTTATTTTCTCAGAAATTATAAAACTCGATTACAAATACCTTTTATTTTCTCAGAAATTATAAAGTCGTTTGCTAATTGGTTTGTTCGTGATTTCATCGTTCTAGATAATTAATTTAATTCATGTATTTACTAATTCGCTTATTCATTCTTTCATGTGAGTGAGTGAGTGAGTGGGTAGGGTGAGTTGGCGGGTGAGTGAGTGAGTGAGTGAGCGAGTCAGTCACTCAGCCAGCCAGCCAGCCAGTCATCAGTTTCAGGAGCCCAGAAAAATGGAGACCAGGCAGAAACAAGAACGGCAATGCAGTGAGGATAGACTGAAAAGTGCATTCTGGAACCTTATTAGTCCAGCCTCACGAAGATCTCCTCTGCTCAGTCTACCCAAAAACTTGCACACCTTAAAAGAAAGGGTCTTGAAGAGCTTGTGGAGTCAATCCGCTGCTCATATAAATCATTTTAGGTCACAAACAGGAGACCCTTCCATAATACGTCACCAGTCGGCTTTCTAAGTGCACACCTAAGAAATTTATGGATTTGGTCTGTAAATTTCGGTATTTAGACAGATTTACTGGGAAAATTAATTGAGAAAAAAAATAATATATAAGTTAGAAAGCCTTTGAAAATACGTCATCAGAGTCGCAAGGACGAATTACGAATAAATTTCGGTTTGGTTCTTATTTCGTCAACAGCTGTTTCTAGTTGATCATAGGAAAACTAGGAGAACTAGGATGACTCGCTGACCAGCCCCCTGTGAACGACGGCACACATGCCCCCCCGGACTTGACGGTTGTAATGAACCTCGGGAATACGCTTGATCAATCATTGCGCTTTATGAGCAGCTGTTGGTGTTTTGTAAAGAACCTCGGTTTCGTTTTGATATGTGTACTTAGTTTAGACTAGAGAAAGTTCTCAAATGTTTAGGAACTCAGGCGAGGCTTTTTGCGTGCACTACCACACTCGCAGTGTGATCCCACTCTTGTGACGAAGGGCTAGTCGCTCCGTAACAGCACCCTAAACGCATCGAGTAAGTTACCTTCAATACAGGTGCCCGCCGGCTTTCAAACACCAGCTGTGCAACCGTTTCGACTCCGTACCTGGGCTTAATGTAAAGCTAAACTGAGAGCATAAATGCATCTCATTGGATAGTCAGATCGTGAACGTCATGCGAATGTCTGATATAACCACAAACTTTAGGCTTGTATTGACGAAAGACATATAGGATAAGATGGCCTAATCTACAGGCCACACTAATTGCGCTTTACGTATAGCGCTGATATTGGTAATTTCTATAAATAGATCACCATGGTAACAGCGACGCAAATTTATTTCTTAAGCCCCTTTTCTTTCCCGTTATGAGAACTCCCTAAATGCGCTACTCTAACTCGATTCATCAGTCGATGGAGCTTTGACCTGGAACCGAACCCATTTTGCCTATCGATTTTGTTTTGACTGAGCGCCCGTGAATAAGCTGGTCCCACAACGTGGCTTTCGTTGGGCGCTGCAGATTTCTCCAGATTACAATTACGATCACGATTACGATGGTTGCTTAAAGACCTAAATAGGTCAGCGGCCAATTCCAGGATGAGCACCGTCGAAATCCAAGAGGAAAATCCAAGACCCAAAACAAATCTATGGAGAAAATAATTCCTAGAAAAGATGAGTGTTTTTAGTTGAGATCTGAAGGCCAACACATGCTCTGCAGAGCGTACGCTTTTCGGGAGACTTCAAGACTCTAGTTCCAGTGACGTAAGGGGCCCGCCGTATATGGCTTGTTATCAGATGTCTGTCTTACTTACTTACTTACTTATTTATTTACTTACTTACTTACTTATTTACTTACTTACTTACTTACTTATCCCCTCCGCCTCATTGTTCAAGAAAAGATCCATGATGAGATGGGAAGAGGGGTCAGGCAAACACCTGGTTGGGGGCAACTAAATCTTGTCCTCATGCGCCCTCTAACGAACTCGGCTATAATGAGCGCACTGGGAAGATTAGACGGCGAGGGAGAGGCTGGTGAATAAGCTGGTGCCCCACGCTTAGCTTTTAAGTAGCACTTTAGAAAATTTGGGATAACGATTACGATTGCGATATCTATTACTCTGAGATGTCTGCTTCACTTGCGCCCCCACTCGGTTATAATTATGAGTGAACCGACCCTACACTGTCATTGGGAAGATTAGACGGCGAGGGAGAGCGCTGGCTACCACCCTCATATGCTGAGGCTAAGAAATATGAAGTCGCAATCACCCCCCCTCTATTCATGCTGCCTCTAGAGACTATAGTTTCTGGAAAGGCCTTCTTCTTCACCTATTACATGGCTTAGTGAAGTAGCACATTTATAATCGGAATTTTCTCTTTTTATCCCCGCTGTTCAGGCAATTCTGTGCCCACCCTCGCTCAGAATGTCGAACCCCTTCTGTTTCGCAACTTGCGATCAGGTTAGGCCTAGGTCAGGAAAAAGAAGCACTTACTTACTTACTTACTTACTTACTTACTTACTTACTGCATAGTATACCAAGGTATCTTTGATCGCCTTGCACAAACCCTAAATATTGTACAATACTTTATATTGTTTAGTAGGCCTATGGCTGAAATTTTCACCACAGTAGTTTTCTAACAGACGGGGTGTGATGGAGGGCTTCAACATTGAACTTTAAAATAAGTTTGTTAATTTATAAGGTTACTTAGCACAAATGCGACAGTTTCGACGATTTAAATAGCCTTGTCGTGGAAAAACTACGTATAAGAGTGACGACAATTCTCATAGAAATCCCCAATTGTAATTGTAATTGTAATTGTAATCTGACATTTATAAAGCGCCACTTCAAGAATAGACTCATCAGAAGCGCTCCCGACCCGAACCAGTGAAACCACTGGCAAATAATACAGACTTCAGGCGCTTGCGAAACTGCGGAAGAGACAAACTGAGGAATACTAGCCGGAGCTCTCGGGAAAGGCGATTCCAGCTATTGGGTCCAACATAGGCAAAGCTTCTAGACTGCGCTGTAGCAGTGCGCATACGAGGGACAGTCAGAAGTCCAAGGGAGGCCGACCGGAGAGTGCTACGGCCTGGAACCAAGGAGACCGAAATGCAGAAGTCCTTAAGATATGATGGAGCAGAGCCAACGAGACAATTACGCATAAGCGTTAGGATCTTGAACTGGATACGCTGCTGAATGGGAAGCCAGTGTAGAGTGTCCCGTATAAAGGAAGTTATATGGCCATACCTGGGGACGCCTCCAATAAGACGGGCAGAAGCATTGAGAACAGATTGAAGCTTGGAAATATTGACAAGACACGCGCATGCGCTAAAGGACCGAACTGCTGACCGCACGCAATAGCTGGGTGCTTTACCGAAAGGCTTGTTTCAGACATCGCAATGACCCCACGTGGCGACGTCATCTCCGTATCTCCGGTCTGATCTTTGAAGAACGTCATCCGCGACGCCGTCACTTACACGGAGCACGGCCAAGCGCAAATCCGTCACAGCCGCGGACGTCGTCTGCGCGCTGAACGCCAGGGCCTCTACGGGTTCGGGGGGTTAAGCGATTGCTGCTCGCCCGCTCACGCGAAAACGGCCCCTTTCAGGGCCGTAAAATACACACGAAGGAAGCGTCGGGCACGATAAAGCTGTTCAATCAGATCAAACAATCCCTGCCTCCATCTCTCCCTCCCTCCCTCGTCGAAACCGTTCTCTGCCAGCGACCGCGGCTGCCGGTTCTCAATTACGTCCGCGCGCACTCTCATTTATGAAGGAACGGTCGCGCGGTCGCACCTGTCGCTGCCTTAGTCTGCTAGTGCCAGTTCCAAGCGTGGAGAAAGGACTGATCCATAAAACGAAACCGAAACACGCATTGGGTCTGCGGACATTAAACCGAAACACCCGATGCGTCTCGAAAAACGAAACCGAAACGATAGGTTGGCCTCTTCAAACGAGTCCAGAACATTCGACAAGAATTCTACAATTCTGATAATGAAAAAATCGATTTGTATATAGTATGTTTTAGTTAAAACATAGCTAAAACAAGTACGAAAGCATCATAAAGTAATATCGCCGACTGCATCTTGTGTGGGCAACTCATAACAACACTTAACCCTTTAACGTCCGACTGTCTGGGAGTTTTGAACCTCGAAGCGTCAAGTCTGTTGCTAAAGATGGTATTAATCTCCTGCTAAACTTGGCCGATTGATCTTTTGCCTAATTAACGCTAACTCCCTTAATCCGCCAACGCTTCCCCTTGCTAATTTCAAAGCCTGGATCCGCCTCTGTATTCGCTGCAGAAAGATCCATCTCCTTTTCCGTTAATATCCATCTTACCTTACCTAACCTTACGTTACTTTACCATACCATACCTTATTAAATTACAAACACAACCCACCTTAGCCGCCTGCCTGCCTGCCTGCCTGCCTGCCTGCCTGCCTGCCTGCCTGCCTGCCTGCCTGCCTGCCTGCCTGCCTGCCTGCCTGCCTGCCTGCCTGCCTGCCTGCCTGCCTGCCTGCCTGCCTGCCTGCCTGCCTGCCTGCCTGCCTGCCTGCCTGCCTGCCTGCCTGCCTGCCTGCCTGCCTGCCTGCCTGCCTGCCTGCCTGCCTGACTGACTCTTGGAACCTAGAACCAAATCCTTCCTGCCTATCGATTTTATTTTGACTGAGCGCCTGTGACTGAGCTGCAGAAATCTCGGAATTACGATTATGATTACGATAACTCTGCAAGATACAGGTTTTTTGGTCAGCTAGTAACCTTCACACAAATCACAGTTGTGACAGTCATGTAGGCCGGTTTTATCCGGCATTGTGGAAACCAAATTTCTTCTTCCTCTGTCTGTGTGTCTGTGTGTCTGTCTGTCTGTGTGTCTGTGTGTCTGTGTGTCTGTCTGTCTCTGTCTCTGTCTTTCTCTCTCTCTGTCTCTGTCTCTCTCTCTCTCTCTCTCTGTCCTCCAATCCCAAACATCACCCACCGTAGCTGTCACGCTGTCTCTCTGCCAGACTCTTGGATCTTGACCTGGAACCGAACCCTTTTGCCTATTGATTTTATTTTGAGTGAGCTCCTGTGAATAAGCTGGTCCCCGCCACGTGGCTTTCGTTGGGCGCTGTAGAGATCTCGGGATTACGATTACGATTACAATTAAATTGTCCCTGTCGAACTGAAAACAAATTACATCCTGTACAGAAAATCAACTCGTAAGCTAATTTTTGAGTTTGCTGTTAATGAAGTTAGTTCCTGTTTGAAGATCTGGGTCTTTAATACTGGTCACTGTCTCTGGTTCTCAGTTATGTTGTGTTGTTTGTTTCAATGGCAAGATATTACTAATACTGTCTCTCCGTCTGTCTTTTGGATCTTGATCTGGAACCGTAAATAAGCTGTTCCCCTGGACGTGGCTTTCGTTGGGCGCTGTAGAAACCTCGAGAATACGATTACTAGAACTACAGTAAAAACATCCACCGTAGCCGTCTGACTGTCTGACTGCCTGACTCCTGGATTTTGACCTGAAACCGAACCCTTTTGCCTATCAATTTTGTTTTGACTGAGCGCCTGTGAATAAGCTGTTCCCCTTGACGTGGCTTTCGTTGGGCGCTGTAGAAATCTCGGGATTACGATTACAATTACAGTATAATGCAACAGCAATTCCCCAAGCTAACCCGAAAAGCCGCGGGTATAAAATGTTAGCGACCTCATTTTCTTAGCCTCGGCATATGAGACGCGCGACAAGTCTTCTTCCTGGCCGCCTGATCGTCCCAGTGACAGTGTACTGTCAATGTACTCATTATAGCTGAGTGGTTGAGGCGCAAATCTTGATAAAAATATCTACCCTGGCTGGGATTTGAACCCTCGACCTACGATTGACAGTTCGGCCCTCTAACCATTGGAATATCGTGCACAACATGCTAACACAAACACTAATACCTTAAACTATTAGTATTACTAATACTAGTGGCCTTATAAAACGCTTGGATTACTAGGACTCAGGCATACGGCTGCTGCGTTCAAGCAGGTTAGGCCATGAGGGATATCTATTGAAAAGGCGCCATATAAACGATTACGATTACTAAGTAACGATTACTAATCAATCGATTAATAAGTGATTACGATTACGATTAATGGTCGTAAGTAGAATACAGAAACCGTCGGGATACTTGATACAGTGTAGTGTGATTTAACTCATCATCCAGCAGCTGTTTGAGTCAAGGTAACAGAGATAATAAACACGAATAGATGTAGCTCGTATCTCAACCAATCTTTGATGTATGTGAGGTGGTTTGAAGTGCACTGTTAGTCTTAGAGATCGCGCGCTGGTAAGTAAGCAACACAGAAATGTAAGCGAATGACTGTCTTTTAAACGTCATCTTCGGTGGTGGAAAGTTTTTGACGAGTGGAGGGGAGAGGTAGGCCTGTCATAATTCACAAGACATCGATCGAAGGTCGCTGCTGCTGAAACCCCGAATGTCACAGTCCGTTGAATCCTCATCCGATGACGACGATCATGATGACGATATATGATGATGACGACGATGGTGGTGGTGGTGATGATGATGATTATGATGACGATTATGATGCCGATGATGATGATGATGGTGGTGGTGGTGATGATGATGTTGTTGTTGTTGTTGATGAATATGATGATGATGATGATGATGATGAAGGCAAAGGTGACGAAGATGATGATGATGGTGATTATCATGATAATCATGAATATGAATAGGTCTAGGTAGGCCTATGATGATCATGATTATGAATAGGCCTAGGTAGGCCCGTTTGCAAGATGCAACGTAGCCTATATCGATGCGAAAGGCCTGTGCTGACTTATGACTGTCGTATGTCTAAAGAAATAGGCCTAGGTCTACAAACTTCTACATTTTCTATATGACTAAATTTTCGAAGGTTTTCAGTCAGAGGAACATTGAACGCCAATATTTCTTGTAAACAAAATTTCTCATGACCAATCTCAGATTGTGACTAATTATCACTAACAATGCTTCATACCCTGTTGTCATTCATGTATAGTACTACCAACGTTAAAGGCTACTTAAAGGTTAAAGGTTACTGTCTTTTAGAGAAATTACTAGCATAACCTCAAATCTCGCCCCTCACCAGCGGATTGCTCAACTATAGGCCCTCTAGGGCCCTGTCCTCTGTTCATGCGAATTGGCCAGACTAGCTGGCCGCGTACGTCAAGGCGACTCTGTGCGTGAGGATCCCAGTTCGCGTCCCGGTCGTGGCTTATTTAAGAGATTTGAATCTCGGGCTAGCACGGTCCGTACACGGGGACCTTAAATGGCGTGGGACCCATTCAACCGGGCAGAGGTGTTGAAGGATCTCACACGAATAATTCATTGAAAAATGAGCAGGGTCGAGGCCATGCGGTCGTAATCGTAATCGTAATCGTAATTCCTAGATTTCTACAACGATCAACGGTTCCAGGTCAAGATCCAAAAGTCAGACGGAGAGACAGCGTGACAGCTATTGGGGGTGTTTGGGGTTGGAGAGGAGAGAGAGATAAGAGGAAGAAGGGGTGTCAGTCTGGTATGCCGGAGGGCAAATCAGATCGGGGTAATAACCCAGAACTGGGTATGACTAACCGTATCCATGAATACTGTACATTTACATTTACACTTACATTTATTGCATGAAGGCCAAGGTCCGGTTGTTGGGACATTAATCGTAATCGTCATCGTAAACTCGATATTCTAAAGCGCTACTTAAAAGTTAAGCGCAGGGCACCAGCTTATTCACAAGCGCTGCGTCAAGTCAGTGGGATTGTCCAAAGATGAAATTCAAGAACCAAGTTAGGTAGCCAGGAGACCAGAGAGAGAAGGGGGAGAGGAGCTTTCAGGGTGGGTCGTGTTTAAGCTGAGAGAAATGGAAAGACAGAGGGTTAGAGATTAGAGTAAGAAGGATACAGAGCAGTGGTGGATTTAGCCACATGGGAGGGGAAATTCGCCCCGGCTCTCTTGGTCACGTGCCGACGCCCCTCAGACCCTTGCGTGGAACGTGGCGCCCCTCTGGAAATCCCCTCGCTACCCCCAAGCAAGAAATCCTAGATCCACCACTGTGACATCGGAGCACTTAGGGTGGGTTCTGTTTATACATTTTCCGCCTAAGTATCACTATGCCTTCCCCACCCGGATTTAGATTTAACGCCTTAACTCACCCACCAAGCCAATGACGCATGCGCATGCGTATCGATCATTTGACTGAGCGCCGGAAATAGCTTAACTGATCTTCCTGACCCAGTTTTGTGCTTTCCAATAAACTTGTCTGTATTTACATTTAAATCAGTACACGTGACGTGCGTTAATAAAACAGCGCTACAGCCGCGGTGGTGTAGTGGTATGGTCTGTGCCTTGTGAGAGATTTGCGGGTTCGAATCTGCCTCAAGCCACTGCGTAGCGACCCTGGACAAGTTGCTCACCCACAACTGTCTGTGAGGAAGGCAACGGGAAACCACCTCACTCAACTCATCCCCGGGTGGCATAAAGCCAATGGACCTGCCTTCGGGCAGAGAACTCATCATCATCGTCCTCGTCGTCGTCGTCATCTTCCTCCTGATCATTATCATCATCATCATCATTCTCATCATCATCATCATTATTATCATCACCACCACCACACGCCAAGCATGATCTAAAGGTCTAAAGCGCTACTTAAAAGCTAAGCACGAAGCACTATCTTATTCACGAGCGGTGCGTCAAGTCAGTGGGGCTGTCCAAAGATGCGATGTCAAGAACCAAGTCCGGTTGTCAGAAGACCAGAGAGAGAAGGGGCATAGAAGCTGTTAGGGTGGATTATTTTTAATCTGAGAGAGATGTGAAGGCGGTGAATTCGGTGGATTAGGGTGGGATTTCTTGAAAAGGTGCGACTTGAGTTTTGAATGAAATACCCGAGGAGTAACAGATAGAGGGGCATGAGACGGATAATGGTGGGTGAATGATGGAAGGCGTGGAGGAATCGTAATCGTAAGGAAACATGACCCTAACTGTCTCGGCCATACGCATCAGTAGGCCTAGATTGGTCTATTCCCACGACTTCGTTTATTTTGGGGCACTTACGAAATGATTGGTTTATTAGTTTACAATTACAATTAAGACCATAGCAATCGCGCAGTGGGATACATTTTAATTTGCCAGATAGCAATACAATAGATTACAAGTTTGTATTGTGCGCTAGAGGGGTTTGTTTGAAATTTGATACGCCATCGGTTTTTCCCAGTCAGCTCTAACGACAGTTTTATCAAGTACTGTTGGGTCGCTGACGAATGACGATGTATAAATTCTAGATATATAGAAATGTCTAATGCTTCTAACAAATAGGCCTAAGAAACTTTGTTAAAAGTGGGTCAGTTATAGGGACTTTCGTAAACAGAATTATAACTATTCGATTTATAAATTTATAAGTTAAAGCCATGAAGAGAGTCTACTTCCCGGTGCCCGGGAAAGGGTTAAATTTACCGGGGAGGGTTACTGATCTACACCGGAAGTTGATGAAAGTCAGTATAGCTGTTTAGTAAGGGTGTTTTACAATGGCGAAACTATTTAAGCACTTGGGTATCGGAGGAAAGAAAGTCTCCGATCAGCCGCCATGTCACCAGGAATTTATGTCCGGAAAGACGTCTTCAGGGAGTGTTCAAGAACTCCGTTCGACCAGTCCGTCGAAAAATCGAGCCAGCGCGATCGTCGCGGCGTCCAATTCGTGGTTAGGGTCGGTCTCGGGTGTGGGACCGGCCGTAAGTGCAGAAGGAAGACGCCATTCAGACGCGTCCTCGATTCGAAGCATTCGATCGAGGCTTCCTACTCATCCTAGGACGGACTTATCGTTGAGGGGAGCGAGATCGAGAGGCCCTGGTTCCACTCGGTACGGTGTAGAGCAATGCGACGGTCGGGGTGGAGGGCAGAATGGGGCTAGAAGTACCTGCTCGAGGCCCGACTGTGTCAGCAGCTGTGGAAATTCGGTATGCTGAAAAGGGTTAAGTTTTAGAAACGGCCAATTCACTCTGACTTTGGTGAGGTAAGGTACAACAGGAAATGACGAAACTATAGAAGTTTTATTTCAACTGACTTTTTTTAGGTCACAGGACGTTAATAATAAGAATAATACAACCTAAGAACAGAATGACTTATCCTTTTCGTGTCTCGAATTATTAACGCGATTAATGTATATCGTTTTAGCATCTGAAATTCATTTAATAATTTACCTTAAAGTTGTGACATCTGAGAACAGAATAGTGTTAAATTAAAAAAAAACGTCTATGTGTATATTCTATATTGTTGTTTGTGTTCAAATGTACATGTTTTGAGTGCATTAATAGAAAAGAAACAGAAACAGAAACCAAATTAACATTAACAGAAATTGAATTAACGTTTACATAACGTTAACATAAACCGAACTAACAGTTACTTAACATCAGAAGGAACCAAATTATTGTTAGCATAACACAGCTGGTCAGCAGCCAAAGTAGTCGTAGAGTTTTGGAAAATGGTGGTGCCATGTTCAGGTTTGGACTGTGTTTGTTGAATCAACCATATCCAAAAGCGGACTGTTGTAGAACGAAGTGTGTTAAAACGAAGTGTGCTGTAACAAAATGTGTTGTAACAAAGTATGTTATAACAAATTGTTTTATTGCAAAGTGTTTTAGCAAATTTCCAGTATATTTTCTCCCCTTCTTCCTCTTATCTGTCTCTCCTCTCCAACCCCAAACATCACCCACCGTAGCTGCCACGCTGTCCCTCTGCCTGACTCTTGGATCTTGACCTGGAACTGAAGCCTTTTGCCTATCGATTTTGTTTTGACTGAGTGCCTGTGAATAAGCTGGTCCCCGCGGCGCGGCTATCGTTGGGCGCTGTAGAAATCTCGGAATTACGATAACGATTTTACTCTGCAATTTGTCGTCAAAGGGGAAGTAACTATTTTCACGTGTTTTCTGTTCTTTTGTCTTCCAGCCACAGATTGCGACAGAGTATAGCGTTCCATTTGATCTGAAACTGCAGATTAAAGCCGAAAAAGACAACGCGAAACCTGACATTAAAATGTGCTCATCCGAAGATGATTACTGCGTTCCGTACGAAGTTCTGAACGAAAACGCAACAGGTTGCTCACATTAGTCGAATAGTTAACTAGACACTTCAAACAGATACTTAAGATACTTTTAAGTGTCTTACAGTAGCACTGCGTACATTTGCCTAAATGGTGTTAAAGTTCCTTAAGAACAAAAAGTGTATCATTAAGCAAATGGCGCTTAGATAACTCAGAAAGTCATCATTGGAGTCTCCCGTACACAGATTCCCAATCACGGTTGACATATGACCCATGCCCAGAGTTCCCGAATATGCGTCATGAGATCAAGTCCAACTTTAGCACTCGGTTCAAAACTTCAAACTTTGACCAAGTGGTTAAGATCTTGCCTGTGCTTATCAAGCACCAAGGTTTGAAACCTGGAGTGTTATTAAAATTGGAATCTGACTGATTTAAAGGAAGCTTGTGTTTGCTCACTTCTTGTTGCAAGATCAGCACGCAACAGTCTGGCAACGAAGTCTTACAAATAAATGCGTTGTATAACTAAGCAAATTTTCTGTTTTGTTTTAGATCCGAGCGCTAAAGACATCCAGGACGAGAGCAAAATGTTGCCTATCACAAAGACCGAAGTGGTTTCTTGTGTTCCCAATTCCACATCAGACACACAACAACAGGTGGACGAATTACCCGTACGACGGGCATCAGCCGCTTCCAGCGATGCTTCGGTTGCAGCTGCTGCCACTGAGGAGCTTCAGAAAGATGATCCGCCTTGTGTGGACGATGCACCAAGTGCTGAAACAAAACCGGATTCAGCAAAAGACTTCCATCCTGCTTCTGAAACTGGTTGTGATTTTGGTTCGACGCCTTTAACCGACCCAGAAAAAGATCTGCCTTTGATCAACCCAAGTGCTGGAATGTACGACGCACCATGGGATCTGTGGGCCACCCAGAAACACCTTGAAGAAAAGCTGAAGGCTGCACAGACTCCGCCACCAGGCACTTCCAAGCGCCTTTCACAGAATGCAACTGTGAAGGATGGCGGAGCGACGGCCACCGAATGCAGCGTCGCCCAGAAATCTCAGTACGAAGACGCCACGATGCAAATATACGACGAACCCTGGGATAAAAGGGCCGAAGACTTACAGCAAAGTTTTCTTCTCGCTGACCGATTTTTTGACCCGCGGCGTGCCACTTCCGAGGCGAGTTTGAAGTTCGAGTCGATGGGGAACGACCTGCACTGTGCCCTCCACCGAAGACCGGACCATTTCCAGAAACTGAAGCAGTGTAAAAGCGTTGGCGACCCACACAAAATTCGAACGAGCATCCGAACTGGTATTATTATTTTTGTTTCAATTAGATTTGTTTTTTGGAACATTATTTATTTTTTGTTCATTTATTTGTTGGAGTTGATTGTATCTGTGTGCATGTTTGCATATGATTTCTCGCTCGGCTGATCAACATGGCATGTTAATAACGTATTACTTATCTTTAATAATAATAATAATAATTATTATTATTATTATTATATACTAATTATAATTATATAATAATAATTATTATTATTATTATATAATAATTATAATTATATAATAATAATAATAAGACAAGGTATATAGTGCCAAGGCACAGCCGAGGCCAAAGAAAAGGGCGCTGTACATGAGTTAAAAACTCAAATACAGTCATAATATATCTTAAAAAGATGTGTCTTGAGTGGTGACTTGAATGTGTCCAGGGATGGGGCATTCGTCACATTTTCAGGAAGACTGTTCCACGCAGTGGGTCCGGTGACAGTGAGGGAACATTCGCCAAACTTCATGGAAGACTGTGGAACATGCCGTTGGTTCCTCGATGAGGACCGTAGCCGATGCATAACATACTTGACATGGCTCGTAATAAGATTCTTGTGTATGTGGTTTTTGTCCGACTGACCGCAGGAGTCGGCTGTTGCTATCCTCAGCATTCGCCGATGTGCACAGTCCAGCGTGATCATTCCTTGGGATGCCGCCACAGTCCGGATTGTCGACGCTCGACTTCCCAGCTGCTGCCCGACTGCGTTGACGAGCATCTTCCGCTGGAAAAGCAAACGTTCGTTTTACGTTACACTATAATACCCTCTAATACACTACAGTACACTCTTCCAGTAACAAGTTTTAAAAGAAGCTTAAAACTTGTGTGTTTAACAAATCTGCCTAGATTTCTGTGCATCTCTGTTGATTTATAAACCACACTAATACTTGATATTACTCGGTAGGGCTTTTTTTAAGGGTCTTTGACCCATCGGAATTCGACCCGGCTTCTCCAGTGGCATATGATTTTTGACTGCGATTTGACTTGAAGCAACCATCGATTGATGCCTTGATCATTATGATAACGGTGTTATAGCAGTCATGAGATTAGATTAGATTAGGTTGCATGCGCCTTTAAGGCTGTTGTTAATTGAATGCATTATAAATGTCTGTTTACTAATAATAATAATAACAATTACACCTTATTACATAAAATGATTATTACATTATGCCTTTTAACATTGCATGTTTATTACTTTACACAATTACTATATTACACGATCATTACATCCCAGGGTTATTACATCACATTCTGGTATGACATTACATTACACTTTACTGCTTTGCACTGTACAGTGTTACATTACTCATTATATTACAGCTTATTAAAGTACACTCAGTGTTACATTACAAGATATTTTCCAGTAGACTTTCTTTAATATCTAGCAGTTAAATTCTACGCGCTGTAGCTGACTTTTAGACAGTTGTATGGTAATGAGAAGTTGTTGCTAATGTGGGGAAACAAGGGATCATCCCCAGATTCTTTATGCTGGCACTAAATAAACTGCTGAATTAGCTCTAGCTTTAGTTTGTCCTCTGTACCATACTTTCCTCAAAGTTTTCTTGTTTTGCCTTGCTTTACGGAAGCAAGGTAAGATCAACGGCAATGGCCGTACTAGCCAGAAGATGTCATTAAGCACTAAATACTGCTACTGCGACTTTATGTTTTTTTCTGACCCAGCAACGTTTTGTCTTGTATTCAAGTGTCCTTGAGCCGAGGATTGGCTGCACCATGAACAATTTTGTACCATCTGTTTCTGTCCCTCGTTTCTTGTAATACCTGGTCGATTAATAATTCAGACTTGACGTTGTCTCTCCATGTCATCTTGGGTCTTCCCCGAGCTTGGGATCCAGGAATTGTACAACATATGCAGATAAACCTAACTGTTGCTTTGTCTTTTTTTCTGTCCTCAAAGTTTTCTTGTTTTGCCTTGCTTTATGGAGACAAGGTAAGATCAACATCAGTGGCCATAGTAGCCATAGGATGTCATTAAGCACTAGATACTGATACTGCAACTTCATGTTTTTTCTGACCCAGCAACATATGCAGATGTAATTGTAGCTGTGTCTTTGTTTTGTGTCGTAAGTTGGTACCATAGCTCCATCTGTTTTTGTGTTCAGTTGGTACCACGGATCCATCAGTCGTGTGGCCGCTGAAGAGTTGCTTCGTTCCCATCGAGAGGGCAGCTACCTTGTTCGAACCAGCGAAAGCAACAGACAGGATTATTCTCTTTCACTCAAGTAAGGATGTGGTTTTCAAGATTACCACTACTTTTCTACTACATAACCATAACGGAAAGATCCTGCCCCATTTCTAATTAGCGGTAATTTGGTTACTTACATAGGCATGTTATTTGTTTACTTACATAGGTATGTAATTTGTTTACTTACATAGGTATGTAATTTGTTTACTTACCTAGGTATGTAATTTGTTTGCTTACATAGGTATGTAATTTGTTTACTTACGTAGGTATGTAATTTGTTTGCTTACATAGGTATGTAATGTAATTTGTTTACTTACATAGGTATGTAATTTGTTTACTTACGTAGTTATGTAATTTGTTTTTTTACTTAGATGTGTACATACATACATACACACATACATGCTGTTACAGTCTATGCCGGTTCAGTTTCTTTAACTTTAAAAAAAATATCAAAGTGACTTGATTCTTTCTTCACAACTTAAACTGTAAAACAAAACCTTCCCTTTCGAGGTCCATCTAAAAACCCTGATGTTCCCGTTGCTACTGTCCTTTCATTTATTACTGTACGGTCATTGACAAAACCTCGACCGTCAGTAGATGCCTTGTGCGTTGGACACCAGTTCATTAGAAGATACTAATTATTTATTTGTTCAGGAGCAGCTGTGGTGACTTCATGCACATGAAGATCGTCCAGCACAACTCGTGCTTTATCCTCGGCCAGTTCAGCCAGCCGTTCGACAGCATCCCACAGATGATTCTTTACTACACGATCAACAAACTGCCGATCCGTGGAACAGAACACATGACGCTGTCTTTCCCCGTCTGTAGCTACCTTCTGTGATGATGCAGCCTATGACTACCTATCTCCTGTTGTCGTCATTTTCGTCGTCGTTGATCGCGTTGTTCGCGACTCGGATGTAAATTTTCCTTGGCCTTTTCTGACCGGTTTTAACTGGTTTTGTCCAGTTATTTCACCTGTAAACCAGTTTCTTTCACTTTTGCGGGACCCATTTGTCTCTGTTGGCCTAGTCAGGGTTTTAGTCGATGCAAGTCGAGGAACTGCGGCTTTATTGCGATTTCGCTTTTTTGTTTTGCTTTTGTTTAGCTCATAAGGTTTTACGAGTAAGGTTAGTTTTTGTTGAAAACAGTCAGACGGATCCATTTCATAAGCCTGATGTAGAGCAACTGTTGTTACCACTGTGTTCTGATTTTGTGTGAAGGATTTCGATGTGGCTACTGAAGTCTGTTTGAACTTTTGAACTCTGGAGTCTTTTCCTGGTTGTGATAGTATTAGTGTTAGCCTGCATTTCGTATTTTTTCTCTCAGTATTATCTGACATTGAGGGAGGGTTATTTTTCTGTTGGGGAGGATTAAGTTGTAGCCAATTGTGGTTGAACGCTTGCTTGTGATGTAGATTATTGGGTTCAAGCCTCTTCGGAGATGGTTTATGTGTAGAGGTCCTGAGCAAGACCTTTACGTTCTGTTTTGCTAAACGCCATTGGCTGATTCTTGTCCTTACTGGCGCTATACGCTGTGTCCAGAAAAAGGGAAAACTTTATGCAAACTCTAAGAACTTCAGAAAAAATTAAGAAGTTTCTTTACTTGTTTGGTTTTTGTAAACTCTAATCGATACTGTCTTCAAGTGAATTATGGATGTTGCAGTTGAGCACTGGCTTACTCACTTTTTATTCATGTGTCTCTGTCAATGTGGGACATTTCAGACAGAGACCATGAATGCAGAGAAATACTCTACTACTGATGTATCAGATGTTTTTACAAGTTTTAAAAATATACTTGCTGTAATTTTTCTTATCTGGACAGTGCGGTCCTTTTTCTGGACACTGTGTAAACTTAGGAAATGAAATAGCAAATGAAACATTGGCTGCAAGGTTTATACTGCTGAATGCTTAGTCTTGGCGTTTTTGTTGATGACGCAGATGCTTTGGTGTCTTTTTGGCGGCCTGTGAGAGCCTCATTTGTCTGCTTTGATTTCGATTGAACTAAATCATTGTGTAGGTCGGTAAAGAGTGTCATCAGGTGGTTCGTTGAAAGAGCTACATAAGTTTTGGTTAATTATGTTACGTCTTTGTGAACCGAGAATCAGATTTGTGGCCATGTCGTCGCAAGCGTGCCTTGTGATCCAATGATTGCGATTGACAAAAAACTCTCAGTTCACTGAGACTGATTTTGAGAAAACAATTTTTTTAATTTTTTAAAACTGCCAAGTCATTTCTTTCCTGTATCGAGTAAGTTCTGGTGCTGTTTGTTAGTGTTTGAAAATGTGAGTTTGGAAGGAAATGGCAGTGATAAAACTCACTTAGTTCAAAAACAGAGTTTTTGGAAATGTGCTTTTCATACTATCAACCTACCAATGCCGTACAACCGTGAACTGTTTTCATACAGTTGCTTCTGTTTCAAGCAGAAAAACTTGTTACCAGCACAAGCTGAAGAGTGAATTACAAGTATTGTGAATTAATCGTCATGTGTCTTTAGATTAGGACTTAGGGATTTGTGCCTTGCTCTCTTAGAGCAAAACTGATCAGTTTAAATCACACCTCCGACTTACCTGACTGTGCCAATGTAATAAGTTCTCAAAATATAAATAATTCAAGTTGCAAATTTAAAAACGATTGTAACATATAATAATTTCGGTGATGTTGTCAGTTCTTTTTCGGTTCTTCGTGTGCTTTCCATTTCCGTTTCGTTTTCCATTTTTCGTTCGGTTGCTTTCCACCGATAATTAATCGAGAAGACGCTTTTTTAATTGTCAAACTGTTGCATTGTCTCTTTTGTCTTGTTTTCTTTTGTCTTGTTTTTTCACTGAGTGCCAAGATTTTTGTGTGTTTATTTAGATGCTTGAAAGCGACTCGTCTCTATTGTTTTAGCCAATTTCCATTGCGGGAATCTATATTTTGGGCTTGAGTGGTTAAACGCCAAGCACGTCACATGCATGGCAAGTTTGTGTTGAGCTTGAGCTCTAAAGTATTCGATTGCTACTGTGAAAATCTCATCATAACTTATAAATGGATAGTAGTTATGTAAGCCTTAGTTGCAGTTGCCTCAATTCTGTTTTATTCACGTCGTTTGCATTGGCAACGTTTAAGTGTACGCAAATGTAGCACGATCGTTATTCTGTTTTATACATGCCTGCAATCGCTTGTATTGAAAACGTGTGAAAAGTTTGCAAATGTTGCTTGTTTGTTAGTCTATTTTATTCACGTCTGCAATTGGTTTTCTCTGGAAATGTGGAAAAGTTAGCAAGTGATGCATGTTCGTCGTGTTATTGATTGGTTAGCCAGCATTTTTTCAAGACAGGGTAATGATGAATGGAAGAAATTTCTGAGTAGTATTATTCAACCTAGTTCTGCGCTGTTGGTGTTTATAACAGTTTTTTAAAAGTATTTTTATGTAGCTTGTTCCAACAACTTGGAAATTTCAGAGAAGCCTCGTGGTTCTTGGCATACTGGATTTCACATTGACCACTTTCCAAAGGAGATTCAGCCTAGAGACTGGTGCACTTTCCGGGGGGTTGCAGCATTGAGACTGGTCCATTTTCTGAAGGGGATTCAGCCTAGAAACTGGTCTACTTTCCAAGGGGGTCCAGCAGTGAAACTGATCCTCATTCCGGAAGTGGGTTCAGCCTAGAGACTGGTCCACTTTCTGAGGGGGTCCAGCATTGAAACTGATCCTCATTCCGGAAGTGGGTTCAGTCCAGAAATAGGTCCACTTTCTGAGGGGGTTCGGCATTGAAACTGATCCTAATTCCGGGAGTAGGCCTAGAGACTGGTCTACTTTCCAAGGGTGTTCAGCATTGAAACTGATCCTCAATCCGGAAGTGGGTTCAATCTAGAGACTGGTGAAGTGGGTTCGGCTGGAAACTGGTCCAGCCTCCAGGAATGGTGCCGCCTTGATTGAGACTGGTTCAAGTTTTGAGAGATGGAAAGAGACAGAGAGGCCTTCAGAACACAAGTAGTTATTTTTCATTCGCTACCTGTTTTTAACAGTGTGCCTTTGGCGTTTTAGGTTTTCACGACTTTTTACAGCTTGCTTTTGAGTAGTTCCCCAAGAACGCATTATCCAGATCCAGACGTCAGTACAGTACGTTATTCGTTCATTTATATAGCGCCCTGTGAGCTTAAGTGCTTTTGTTTTGCGTTGTTTTCATTGGAGGTTGTGGAATTATCTATCTTGCACTGACAAAGCACTGTTGCGCTTTGTGGTCGCAAGGTGTCGCCAGAGAGCTTTCGAAAGATGCTGAAGACTTGTTTGTTTACGTCACCTTCTCAGTGCCAAGTTACTGCAACACATTTGCACTGCATTCAGTTACATCATCTTCTGCTTTAAAAATCGCCTTTATAATAATAATAAGAAGAATAATAATAATAATAATAATAATAAATAATAACAATAACTTGACGAGTAGCAGCCATTCCAGGTATTTTACCATTTCTCCAATAAATTTTGATTCCGAGGGATTGTACGTGCCTCGGGGAAAAATAATAATAATCGTAACAATAATAATAAACAAAATCACTAGAACTTCCTGCCCATGGGTGCAAATTGGGGGTGGCATGGGGGACTGCTCGTCTACCCGTAACATAGATCTTCTCTTTAAGAACTTGTTTTGTCTGTTTTTGCAAATTGCAGTTTATGCCAGTTGTGCCTCAAAATGTGTTATTCTTGTGGACATGCTATTTTAAAGGACCTATATAAATCCTCTGAGCCAGCAATTGATTAAACTCCACCGATACATAATCTCTAAGGAGTGTTTTAAAAATGCTATATAAATATTCAGAAGCAGCACAGGAATAAGTAAATTGCATAGATACTTAGCATATGTATAATTATATAACATATAATTTATATAGCGCTGTAGCGTGACCGAGGCCGAAGAAAAGGGTACTGTATTTGAGTTCAGAAATCAACAATAGTTGCTAAGATATCTTAAAAAGATGTCTTGAGCTGTGACTTGAATGTGTCCAAGGATGGGGCATTCGTCACGTGGTCATGAAGACTGTTTTACGCAGTGGGCCCGGCTTCAGAGAAGTTTTATGTGGCCCCCATGGCAACAGAGGGCGCTGCAGTTTGGTAACCATGACAATGATGATTCGGATCGTAGCATTTGTTTGGAGACAGATTTTGAATTGGAAATTGCACAACTAGTTTCCTCATTTTTGCATGCGCGCTTGGTTTGATCGGGTTTTGTAAGAAAACTTCTGTGTTCGATTAGTAAAATTTACAATAAT
This sequence comes from Norana najaformis, assembly GCA_964023275.1. Classification (NCBI taxonomy): domain Eukaryota; kingdom Metazoa; phylum Annelida; class Clitellata; order Crassiclitellata; family Hormogastridae; genus Norana; species Norana najaformis. The sequence goes on along the minus strand of OZ029926.1, from coordinate 24,350,197 downwards.
CTTTAGTACTATTACTTCTGTTTACTACTAGTAGACAATGTTAACGAATGCTATAGACAAACTAGTTTGCTTGCTATGGTTTAATGATATTTCCTAGAATATGTTTAATAATTTAAGCAAATATTTTAAATAAAGCATAATGCACAGTGTTTATATTATTTTGTTTTTTAGTTTATTGATATTTATCGGAGCAGTAAGCAATACTGTGATGAAATCAAGATGGAGCTTGAAGTGGCAGGCATGAGAACGTTTGGAGATGCTTTGTTATTGCTTGTTATCTCTTTCCTTGCGACTCTTGTGCAACGCAAGGCCTGATTTCTACTCATTTATTTTCATTGTCCTGGTATCTGTTCGTTTATTTACTGTGTATTGAAAGTTATTACTCATTTTACTGTTAAGGCAAAAATATGGTCAAAAACAGGCAGCGCATCTGAGAGGCTTTAAAAATGCTCTATATAACTGTAGTTTTAAAGACATTTGATTACTTTATGCTGTGTGATTGGTCGCATGTTTTTTTTATTGTTGTTCCGAGACTTCAGCTGTTCGTGTGGATTTTTAAAGACGACTTTCTAGTCTTAATCAATTGCAAAATTAAAATTACAGTAAATCTAGTGTTCACGTTTTTGTAAACTAGTTTGAAATAGATTTAATTTGAAAATCTAAATGCTTGTGTTACAATTACAATAGCTTCCAGTTGTAACTAGGAATTGAAATGACTTTACAATTTTCTGGCTGTCGAATTTATGTATCTGTTAACGTGTAAATGTGTTTTACCTGTAAAATGTTGTGATGAGCTGAAATGGTTATTCTGCTTATCAAAATGGCTGTCAGATTTTAAAATGTGTTGGTAATCGAAGTGTGCAAACCGTCAACCTTCAGTCTTGCTTCGGGGTCTGTTACATTGTTTGCGATTCTTTGGTGGCAGTTCAAAACGTGGTTTTTATTCTTTGATGCTCAGTACGTAGACTTGAGAATCCAGCTGTTCCATTTTTATTCTGTGCAGTTTCCTGTGGCCCCAATCTGTCGCTTTTTTCCATATTCCAGTCCACTTAAGATGGTCCAAGAATTCAAGAACGCCAATCTTCTCTATCCTGTGCCTCGTGCTTTACTTCTCTGTAACCAAAACCTGTCTTCTTTTTCTGTAATCCAGTTCATCTTGGCAGATCCAGGAATTCTTTTCCATCATCCAGTCCACTCAAGAAGGTCCTGGAATCCAATTATGCCATTCTTCTCTTCCGTGCTGTGGTCTTTACTGCTGTGTGTCCCAGTCCAGCAACGTGCTTGCCTGTCTTCATCCTTTTATATCCCATACAACATAATGCACACATCCAAAATGTAACTTCTTAAGTTTGTGGCGCAGTGGTCTGTCGGTAAGACATACAGTGAATGATCATGCGGTTGCGGGTTCAACTCTGTGTAACGACCCTGGTCAAGTTGTTTGCACACACCGTGCCTCTGTCACCAAACAGGCAATTTGGTACCGGTGTAAGCAGGGAAGTAAATGGCAAGTCCTGCGTTGACTGGCCCGTGTCTAGGGCCTTGGGATTCGTCCATTGCCGGCTCAAGGGCCTAAGAAAAGGAAATGAGCACCTCCCATAAATCTCGCTCGTGGGATGTTGGATACAATTCAGTGCTTCTTATTAGCTCTGTTGGACTTTACATAGAAAGGCATTTTCCCATTACGTATCATGCTAGCGTTCTTCTGTGTCGGTGTGTGTGTGTGTGTGTGTGTGGTGTACATAGAGTTGTATGTATCCTTTGTACAGTCGTTTGTATGTTAATGTAATATTTCTAGATTTTCAGTCGCTTTTTTATTTTTTTGAGGTATTATGTGGTTTAATTATGCTTTAAATATTGCTTTTGGAGAGGATATTTTTGGTCAAAGTGCGTTGAAACGTGATCTGTAAAGTTTTCCTGAATTTTAAGCAGTATCGTGATGTTGATGATGACGATAATGATTATTGTTAGTACTTTTCTTATTTTGTTATCACTATTGTTCTAGCCCAGACAATAATGGGAAAAATTGTTGATAATAATCATGATCAATAATAACAAATTATAAGAGTTTTTGAATATTTGTAAGTGAATGCAGAACTCATCAAAATATAATAATTTTTTTACCTGAGGTAGAATTTATAAACAGATTTATAAGAGTTTTACAGGAGTTTTTTTATCTTAGGTAGAATTTATAAACAAATTCAGAAGAGTTTTTGAATATTTGTGGGTAAATGCAGGGCTTATCAAAAATAATAATAATTTTTTTACCTGAGGTAGAATTGTTCCTTCAGGATTTAGAAAAACTGTTAATGTTAATATTACTATTGATATTTTATTCTTATTTTTGTTACTGTCAAAGGTTAAACGTCATTGCAAACTAGAGGCATGGGGGTAATTGGGGTTAGAGCTGCAGGTTGCTATTTTCGTTCATTCCAAGCTTTTTCTGTGGGTTCTGATTGGCTGATGTTTTTGGGTCATTTAGCATGAGATGGAAGACTTTCTTGTTGTTGGACTTCGGTTGTGTGTGTGCTTCAGTCAAAAAATCCTTCAAATGACACCTCATTCTGCGAATTCCATTCGTTTCTGTTCCATCGGGTGAGCTCCGCTTTGTAACTTTCGTGAAGAGGCAATTTTTGAAATGTGCTTTGAATAATTCGAATCTAGATAGTAAAATTGAATGTTCGTCGTTGACACGCCCTTCGAGTAGATAAGGTTGTCTGATATTTTGTATTTGTGCTGCAAACGAAATTTAAAGGCGCTATATAAAGGCCTAGTTATGTTACGTTTGTACATTACGTTTTGCTTTACTACTTCCTGCTTTTCAGGATTAAAGATGTAATGATCTGCTGTGAGTAACTGCTAGTGTAAATGGAACATAGCGTTGAACCTGTATCGACTTAAAGATCTTTCTACTATTTAGGAACTTCATGTCAGTGGACTACTGTTGATATTAATTAAGGGGTAGTTAAGTCACACCTTTTTAGATTGATCAGCTATTTCCGTAAAAGCGCTTTGGACTTAACCAGATGCGTTGTAGAAGCAGTTACCTTTGCACGCTTTCTCACTTTCTTGCTTGAAAGCAACTGTAGTTGGAAAAAGCTGTACATTGCGATCAACTTTCGACTTGTCTGTTGTTAGGTTGAAGATATGCGCATACGCAAGTTTCTCGGATAGTGTTTTAGAATACTGTAACATGGTTTGTATTGAAATACTTATTTCTGAAGCATTTGTCTGTCTCTGCCAGCGTTCCCAAACTCAGTACTTGGCGTTGAGGGGTCATTAACTGCCCACCACTGACGAAATTTCCCATTGTAATTGCTGTTGTGTACTGGATCCTCCTTAGAGCAAGCTTTATTATCTCACGAATTCTGATTTTTTGCAGATCCCAAATTTAGAAGTGCAACATGGTGGTCTTTTTATCGTGCTTTTGGTCTCTATTCCAACGATTGTGGGTTCGAACCTGTTGAGTAGACTTCCTTTAACAACCAAGGAGAAGATGTTCGCGCGTGCTGTAACCATGCAGTAGAATTTGGTACCAGCATGAGCTGGGAAGTGAACAGTATGCCCAGCCCCATGTTAGGGACCTCAAGACTCATCCGTTGCTGGCTCAAGAGAAAGAGAGCAGGAAATGATCTGCTTCTCATGTTCTGCTATGGAGCTTTTACAAATTACAAGACCTCGCTATAATGCGGTTCTTGATGTGGCTGGCAAAGGAGGAGGGTTCAGCGTACTTTTGGTCGTGCATGTTACTTACTGCCTTTTTTTGAGCAACTGCATGCAATTGTCTTCAGGGTCTAGCCGAAAACTCCGACGTTCACGTGTTTCTTAGTAGACTTATGAGCACCTCTGAGAAGTTTCCTTCGAAGAGGCGCTATATAAATGTACAAATACATCATGATTACGATTACTTGATGAATACGATTATGTCGTGATCACAACGGAGTCATGATGGCGATTTCGTCACGAAATCTGCAGTTGTTCCGAGAATGTTGAAGCAAACTCCTCACTGTCTAGAAATATTTTGAAGTTAAGCACCATCAAGCCTGGTTAGTGCTTGGATAGGTGACCGTATGTTGAACATCACGCCATCTGGTGCTAACTCAGCCCTCCATTCTGTCAGGGTCGATAAACAGGTATCAGCGCAGGTTGTGAGGAATAAATTGTCCTGAAATTTGGTTGCTGTGGTCTTGTTTGGTCTGCAGACAGAAGCTCTTGGACCCTGAGAGCACGCTCCTAAGGAGTTTCCGTAGAGAGGTATAAACGATCGTGTTGCATTTACCTTTTTACTTGTAACTGTAATAATGGTATGACTTCTCATACTCGTCGTTGTCTGCTGTAAAGCAGTTGCCATGGTGTATCAGGTTTTGTTTTTATACTTATTTGACCAGTTTATGCAATTTATTGTAAATATGTCATGTAACGTAATAGTCATTCTTGTTTTGGGAAATTTCGAATTGGTTTTGTTTTCGTCGTAAGTGCGTAAACTTTCACACAACTATGTTGTAATAAGTGCAGCAGTTGGTTTATGTTGGACTTGTTTTGAAGTTTCGGTTTCAAGTTTCACTTTCGATTTCCTCGCTTAACATTTTCTGTTTTTGTGTGTTATGTCGCAACATTTTTTATTTACTTGGTAAAGATGCTTGTAATAGGTTTACTTTTCTGACTAGTTCACTTTTGTTTTCTTGCATAATACATTCGTTGTACGTTTATGCTGATTTAAAAAGTTTGTCAGTTGTGTTACGTCAAGCTCTTTCCTGGCAAGTCATCTTTTTGCTTTTCTTTGTGCGTTTATAAGCAGTGATAGATTTTCTCAATTTCCTTGACTGTCTTGGTTGTTAAGAATGTTGTTGTTACTACATGAGAAAACTCACTATCGTTGAGAAGATTGGAAAACTGTCATATGTAGATTTGTCTGATGAAACAGTAACTTTTGGTTTTCCTCCAGTCACTGATTAATAAGAAGTTGATCACAAATAATTGTGTGTGCATGAATATTCAAAGAGAATATGGTCATGAATATTCATATAAATGGTGTCATTGAGGATTCATGCAAAATTAGGTCATAAATATTCATGTATAATATCGTGATGAATTTTCATGTAGAATTTGATCATGAATATTCATGTAGAATGTGGTCAACAGTATTCATGTCGAATATGATCATGGTCGTGCATACGCGTATAGAATAAAGTCATGAATATTCATGTAGAATGATGTCATTGAGCGTTCATGTGAAATTAGGTCACAAATATTCATGTGATGAATTTTTTCATATAGAATTTGAACATGAATATTCATGTTGAATGTGATGAACACTACGCATGTAGAAAATGGTTATGAATATTTTTATAGGCTATAGTCATGAATATTCACGTAGAATATAGTCATGAATACCTGCCTATATCTCCACTCCCTGCCTACTTCTCTCTTGTATTTCCAACATACAGCGTCGGTGCCATAGTCGATATCAAACAACAGTTCGCATGACTGGCTTCTTTCCAAATTTGGCTCGCTTGAGTGGTTTCGAAGCTGTTTGAACCTATCCTGTTTGAGCCAGCAGTTTTAATTGGGTTAAGAAGTAGGCTTAAGCCTAAGGGTCTAGAGTTATAGTTAAATAACTGTGAACAGGTCTAGTATTTATTTAATGATGCAAGACCAAACTGTAGCCAGTTTAATATCGCGTAGGTCTTTCTGCCTGTACGTGTGTCTATCCGTCCTGCTTCGCAGGATGTATGAGAACACGCCATTATGGCTCATGTGTAAATTTTAATACGGGAAGGTTAATTGTAATCGTAATCTCGAAATTTCTACAGCGCCCAACGAGAGCTAAGTCGCGGGAACCAGCTCATTCACAGACGCTCAGTCAAAACAAGTCCAACATACACCGACTGCCAATTCCTTGCAACATACTCGTGTGAAAGCTTACGCACTTAAGACGGAAACAAAACCATTTTGAAATTTCCCAAAAGTCAAACAAGAATTGCTATTACATTATACGACATTAGCAATAAATTGCATAAACTGGTCAAGTAAGTATAAAAACAAAAATGTAACTGTTCACGCTTTTTTATAGCGACCGTATGGCCGCCACCCTGCTCGTTTTGCAAGGAATTAATCGGGAGGGATCCTTCACCCGTTTAAATGGGGGCAAGATATTTTAAAGTCCCCGTATTAAAATATCTGAAATAAGCGAAGATTGTTATGCGAACCGGCATCCTCACGCACAGAGGCGCCTTGAAGTAAGCTTTAACCAAGGATCTAAAGTTTTTAACTAGGTCAGTGTAAAAACTATGGCGACGATTGGGACGTTAATGTATGTCAGGCCAAGCGAGGCGCCTTGACGTACACTTTAAACAATGAACTGACGATGCCAAGCCACCTATGACATTGACGCCTAGCCTATATCAGCCTACGATGTGATTAAAAGTAGATTGACTAGTTTCTTGATTGAGGGAACTGGGTTCCAAGCGACTTACTCCCAAAACAATTTAATTCTGTGAGATCAATAGAGCATGAAGACGATAGACTTTATAGCAAAACAGATGAAAGACGATAGGCTTTCTATAACAGATGAAACGCTCTGTGTAGGCCTGTTCTGATTGTCTGCTTTACAAAAGGACGATGAAACGAACGCTGGAATCATTGGGTACGGATGATACCGATAAAACTGCGTGCGTCATATAAAACGTAGAACTGAGCGTGTCATATCCAACCCCACGAAAGGCGTTGTTATTTACCCATTGTGACTGTTTTACATGTAGGAGAAGGCCCACGCTTCATGCAAGCGTAGTCATGTCATGGTAATCGTAAGCTCGATATTTCTACAGCCCCCAACGAATGCCAAGTAATGGGAATCAACTTATTCACCGGCTCTCAGTCGAAACGAAAATTAATAGGCAGGAATAGTTCGGTTTCTAAATGATAAATGCTGCACTCTTGTACCATATTTTAAACAATCTTTAAACCGGAGGGGCAAATTGATTCGATTTAGGCATCGAGTTGCACGATTGGTTTACAAAAATATACATGACATGTAAAATAATTCAAAATATTATGGATTTCAATAAATGCGCTAAAGAATTCGTCTTGGTGCTTACGTCACTGTGCACGTGACTGCTGGGCCTGCGACAAATGTTGATGAAGCGAGGAGCGTTGTTGACAGCAGTAAGTTGTTGATCTGCTCAAATTTAAGGGGCGGATAAGTTTTCAGAGCGTTCCGTATAGTTTGGCGTAGAAAGCATTAATAAGTTGGCGAATTCTTTGATAAGAAAGAACGCAGCTGAGGATTGTTCTGAATCGTTAGCAGCGAGAGCTCGGTGGATTAGTTCGGCGTCGCCGAAGGTGTGTGCCTGCGACACAGCGTATCACAGGTGATCTTGGGCGAGGAACGAAGGAAGGTGTGTAATGTAATGTAACCAAGTGTAATTACCAACTAAGTAAACACGAGTTTCTGATTAGGAAATATTGAGTGAAAATACCCGATGAATATCTTGTGACTGTGGTAATAGTAATCGTAGACTCCATATTTCTAAAGCGCTAGTTAATTGCTAAGCGTAGGGCATTCACGAGCGCCGCGTCGAGTCAGTGGCATTGCCAAAGATGCCATGTCGAGAACCAAGTGTAGTTGCCAGGAGACCAGAGAGAAAAGGGGAAAAGGAGCTGCTAGGGTGGGTTGTATTTAAGCTGGGAGAAATGGGAGAGCAGCGGATTCGATGTCAGATGGGACAGAGTTCTATGTTTCATGTACGGATTGGGAAGCTTTTAATGCGGTTCGCACTAGACTTAATAGAAACCGGACTTTCGGTCGTTAATGACGCGTTGTAATTAGTCGAGCTGGCACAGTGCGATAGATGTCGTCCTAGGAAAGTTGAAATAACATAACATGTGGTGTTTATTAGATCGCCCGATTATAACACATGACTGTTGACGATAATGAAGGCGATTACTGCTGGGTGATGGGTACATTTGATGACCCAGATGTTTGATGGTGTTGTTGTTGTTGTTGTTGTTTAATGATGATGAGGATTGAGGACGAGTGATTATGATAGTGGTCATGGTTTCACCATGATATAACCTTTACCGTGACCGCGAGAAGGAGCAGGAGAAGACGGAGGAGGAGGAGAAGAAAGTAGGCAAGTAATTAAGTAAGTAAGTAACACTGTACAAACATACATACATACATACAAACATCGGCTGAAGGAAGAAGGAAGAGGAGGAGGAGAAGAAGAAGAAAGATAAGGAGAAGAAGGAAGTTATTGAATATATATGTATATGTATGTATAACCCCCGAGGATATGTATGTATGAATGTATGTATACATGTATGTATGTACATATAATTATATGTATGTATGTATGTCGTATGTTTATATGTATGTATGTGTGTCTGTGTGTATGTATGTATGTATGTATAAATGTTATATATGTATGTATGTTTGTACATATGTACGTGTAATTATATGTACTTATGTGAGTCATATGTTTATATGTATGTATGTATGCATGTGTGCGTCTGAGTGTCTGTGTATGTATGTACGTTGTATGTTTATATGTATGTATGTGTGTGTTTGTGTATGTTTGTGTGTATGTGTGTGTATGTATGTACGTCATAGGTTTATATGTATGTATGTATGTGTGTGTGTCTGAGTGACTTTGTATGTATGTACGTCGTATGTTTATATGTATGTATGTATGTACGTACGTATGTATGTATGTATGTATGTATGTATGTATGTATGTGTGCAGACACTACAGTGCCTCTTAAGTGCCTCAAAGAAGTGCTGTATGCACTGCCTAAGTGGTGCTGAAGTTCAGTAATGAGCAGACCTTATTCAGACAACTGCTAGTCAACAGTGGAACACTCCCCTCATGCAAATACAGAGCCCAGCTGACCGATTCTCTTCCAGAGTTGTTGTTGCCAATGAAATTAGTTGTTGTAATGAAATGTATCAATTGTAATCCTCTTCTCAGCTTGTTTGTATGCATGGATGTAATTTGTTGCATGTAAGTAAGCAAGTAAGTAAGTAAGTAAGTATATTCTTTATTAACCAATAGCTAATCGCACATCGGTTTACAAGTATTTAAGAACACAAGAAAACTTAATAATCATACAACATCCTAACAATAAAACATTTACGAGTTAAATTGTCAGCAGGAGGAATAATACGATCATGGGTGTGGGGCCGTAGGGAATAACTGAGGGTTTTAATTGGTGGGAGTAGATGATGTAAGACATGATTTGAGTTGTTCAAGATTGCTTTAAAGAGACGAGCATCAGCTGTGCCACAGAGTAACATGATACTGACATTCTTTATTGTCGTCGTTGTTGTTGCCAACATCATCACTGTTGCCATCGTCATCATCGTCGTCGTCGTCGTCATCATCATAACCATTATGACAGTTGACACCGTGTTCAGAGTTCCTGGAACTTTGTATATATATGCATATATGTGTAGATATATGTATATATATATATATAATGTATATTGAAGCACTATATATGCGTTTGTATGTGTGTATATATATATATATATATATATATATATATATATATATATATATATAGAAGAGCTTACAAACCGTTGTTTATGGTTGTATTTATTTTAGATTTATTTTATTCTTTATTTGCAGGATTCGTATATTTCTGAATTCATTTAAAAAAGAGAACTATGTCTGACCATGAAGAAAATCCCGAGGCGAATCGAGAGGATTCAGACGAAGAGGACGATGAGGAATTGGAAGGGGGTGGCATGAGAGCAGCATACAGCATCGGTGATCTGGTACAGTTAGATGATGATGATGATGGGGAAAACCCGGACGAGAACGGGGCAAAACCGACAACAGGGGGCGGTGGTCAAAATAAAACCGCAGATGAAGACAACAAAATCACAAACGATGAATCCATGAATCCAAGCGATGAATCGGCTGCTAAGCACCATGACAACGATGCATCCGAAGTAAATCGCCATGACAACGAGAAAGATGCGGATGCGCTGGAAGGCAAAACGGATTCGCTGTCGCTGTTGGTTACGGAGAAGAGTTCCAGTCCAGGAGACGGCAGTGGGGCAGTGGATACGTCGAACAAAGCCAGTGAGGAAGGAGATGAGATTTATCATAATTCGGCAGAAATTCGAGAGCGGAAGCGAATGGGGAGCGATCCAGATGCAACGAAGAACATTTTTGGCCCTGCCTACGAGAATGTGGGTTCGAACGTTATGGGGTCTGACCTTTTGGGGGAGCACAACTACGAAACGGTCTACGATGATGTGGCTGAGGATGGTGAGATGGTGAAAGGAGGAACGCTTGTTCCAGGTTAGTAGGATGATGTTCCTGTCATCATCATCTTCATAAACCATGGGTACAACGCCCGTAGCTGTCTGATGCCATTTTCACTATGTTCTTCCACTGTTGTCTTTCCAGGGTGGCGTGGCTCAGCTCCTGGAGTGATGTTCCACACCATTCGATTATGTTGTCTACCCATTCTTTGTGGGGTCGTCCTGTCTTGTTTGTTCCATCCATCATTCCGAACACTAATGTCTTGATCTTCCTATAGTTGCTCATTCTGCATATTTGACCAAATAATCCCAGTTTCCTCTGAATTACCTTCTGCATCAAGTTCTTTTTGAGATGTATCCGTTATGGGGTCTGATGATGTTGCTGTTCTTCAGCTTTATTTGGGGTTGGGTAGGTTAGGGGACAGCATTGAGGGATCAAGTAGGATAGGTTAGGGCAGAGCTAGGGCCTGGTTCAGGCAGGGCTTTGCGGGGCAAAGTAGGATAGGGTATAGTAGGGTTGGGCAGGGTAGGAAAACTCCATGTCAACTCAACCTGTGGTCCACCCTCGCCATGTCATATTTTGATAATTTTTGCCCAGTATTTATTTACTATTTATTTTTTTAAAGTTCTTTTATTGTGCTCAGGGTCAGTAGATTTGAATCTAAGGCACGAAGTCCGTGAAGACCTGCAAAGTTTCAGGTCTTAAGGTCCCCTAATAGTTCTAGAGAAGTGAGGCTTACAACGTACCTGGGGTTGACCAATTTTCAGTGCTGCAGCTAATTTAATGTTAATTTTTATGCCTAATTAATTTAATATTAATGTTTATGCCTTCCGGGCATTGTGTTTCCACAGCTGTTCCGTGTTTCAAATGAGAAACTTCCCTCATAGCTTCAGTTTGTTGTGCTTGAGGCATAGAATTACTGTGTAAACTAATGACTCGACGAAGTTTAGCCGATCCAGACATTTTAAATTCTCACTGAGCGGTTTTTGTGAATCATGAGGGAAACCAGTAACAACAACAATAATATTAATGATGATAATGACGTGACATTGTCACATGGGAAATGAAGGTAATTGGAGGAATTAGGCAGTTGTCATTTGGTGATTTCATTTGGACGCTTCTTCCGCTTTCTGGCTTCAGTTTGTGATTAGAATCGTTGGCAGGTGTTCCCCGGTTCTTGATTAATCTTCTGAAATGTCAGAAACTGTAAAATAATGAAAGTTGGCCAAATGTTTTCATGCGGCTTGTGTGAAATTGGTTAAAGTTACATGCATTACAATTAATTTTATATCAGTTTATACTGGCAACACATGCATATATGTATTTATGTATGAAAGAGGTATATACTTTTATCCTTCAGATTATATTTACATGCCTACTTAGATTTAAATTTATCATATGTATATACTTGTCTGCATATATGTATATATAAGTAGACATGTATGTAGATATAGATAAATGTACAGTGTATATATATATTTTTGCTTAGATTTTAGAGATGTACTGAATAGCCAATTTATGATGTGTATGATCACTTATGTACTTATATACATCATATTATATATACATATGTACATTATATGTTTATATTTATTATATTTATATACATGTCTGCTTATATAAATTTATCATATATAAATTCTATCTATATGCATATATATGTGTGTATATATATATATATATTATACATAGATTTTAGAGATCTACAGAATATACCAATTCTGATTTTTATCTTGAAATTTTCTTTCAATGTGAGGTGGTGGTGGTGGTAACGGTGGTGGTGGTAACGGTGGTGGTGCTGTTGGTAACGGTGGTGGTGGTAGAGGTGGTATCGGTGGTGGTGGTGGGGGTGGGGGTGGGGTGGTGGTGGTGGTGGCGGCGGCGGGGGCTGCATCTCAGGGCCGACTTAACGGAATGTTATTCTTCTTCTATTAGAGGTTATTATCCATTGTTCTTTCAATTGCGTTTCGATACCAAGGGACCCCTGTGTATCAGCTCTTATACAGGGTCCATGGCCTACCCGTAGCATTGCGTTGGCCTTTGAACTAAGACCAAAGTAGGGTCTGTTGGGTTCTAGAAGCCGCGTTTGTTCACAGTGGGTTCTGAAAGGCGTGGGTGGGGGACGAGAACTGATCGTCAGACAATGGGTTGTATTGTTTTCCGGCTCGTGACCTCCCGCGCAACCTGTCCCTCCAGTTCGCAGTCCGCTCAGCCCCGCGGGGGCCGTGCTGGTGTCTGTGTATTTGGAAGTCTAGGGGTCCTTGGCTGGGAGTGGCCAGATTTCAGGCTGTAGAGATAATCAAAAGTCCAGGTATTTATCTGCTGGTGACGTTGTTAGTAGGAGGAGGAGGACAAAGAGGAGGAGGACAAAGAGGAGGAGGAGGACAAAGAGGAGGAGGAGAGGAAAAGGAGGAAGATAGAGGAGGAACAGAAGAAAGAGAAGGAGAAAGAGGAGGAGGAGAGGAAGAGGAGAAAGAGGAGGAGAAGGAGAGGAAAAGGAGAAAGAGGAGGAGGAGAGGAAGTGGAGAAATAGGAGGAGGAGTAGAGGAAAAGGAGAAAGAGGAGGAGGAGGAGAGGAAGAGGAGAAAGAGGAGCAAGAGGAGGAGGAGAGGAGGAGGAGGAGAGGAAGAGGAGAAAGAGGAGGAGGAGAGGAAGTGGAGGAAGATAAAGAGGAGGAGGAGAAGAGGAAGAGAAGAAAGAGGAGGAGGAGAAAAGGAAAAGAACGAGAAGGAGAAGAGGAAGAGGAGGAAGATAAAGAGAAGGAGGAGATGAGGAAGAGGAGAAAGTTAAAGAGGAGGAGAGGAGGAAAGGAGAAAGAGGACGGAGCGAGAGAAAGAGAATGAGGAGGAGGGAAGAGGAAGCGGAGAAAGTGGAGGAGGAGGAGGGAAGGGGAGAAAGAGGAGGATTAAGACGAGTTAAAGGAGAAAAAGGAAGGAAGATTAAGAATTACAGGAGATAGAGGAGCAGGAGCCGGAAAATGAGGATAAAGAAGAGGACGACAAAGAAGAAGAGATGGAGGAAAAGAGGAGCAGGAACAGGCGGAGGATATGAAATAAGAGGAGGATTAGGAATAACAGGAGGAGGATTCAGGATAGGAAAAGCAGGATGATTAAAAATAGGTTGTGAAGCATTAAGATTGGGAGGAGAATAAGGAGGATAAGGACTGAGTAGAAGGAAGTGGTGCTAGAGGAAGAAAGAAGAGGAAGAGAATGAGGAGTAGTAGCAGGAGAAGGAGGACAAGATAATAGGAGTGGAAGGAGTGAGGAGGAAGGAGAGGAGGTGACAAAGAGGAAGGAGGAGGAATGGGTGAGGAAATTGTTGAGAAAGAGAAGTTGGAGAGGAGTGAAATACTGTATTGGAATGAGGAGAGGGAGAGGTGGAGAAGTGAGGAAGCAGAAGAGGAGATGGAGACAGCAGAGGTGTTAGGGAGGATGACTTGTCTGTAATCAGTGAGGATGCTGTGAGACTGAACGTGAGCCATTTGTCTTCCTCAGCCTTTTTTCAATGGAATTACGAGGTATTCTGTTTAGTAAAAAATACAGTCGAAATACACGTTTCCGCTACGTTTTTAATGCCGCCATTACTCTGGACTGCACTATGTCGACAGCCGTTGGTGTTAGCTTGTGACTGAGCATAAATGGCCACCCGCCCGTATACGCCAAGACCGAGAAAATGATGGCACGTGGGTTTGGAGAAAGGGACTACAAATTGCACCCTGGTTGCAGTTGTGTTTATGAAGATGATAGTGGTGATGATGACGACGACGATGATGATTGTAATGATGATAATAATTATGATGATTGTTTTCATTTTGGTTATAATTATGGTTATTAAGATGATAATGGTTATGATAGTGGTTATTAGGATTTATGTACATATTTGTGTATGTTCGTATGCATGTATGTGCATGCCTGAACATTAAATAGGGCATTTCGAGAGCCTCAGAAAGGCGCCAAAGGGCCTTGACTGTCTGACAGTTTGAAAACAAGATAAGCCCAGTATGTTTCCTGACCTATATTTGGCGGCCGAGTTCAGAGTTCAAAGTCCTGGTATTCGGATTAGGGTTATGATTATGATGATCCTGTGAGAAGAGAAAGTGAAACTGTAAGTTCTTGTTATGACAGCTGATAAAAAACGAAACCCTAGGTGGAAATGGGGAGAGGGAGACAAAACAGAGCGAGACTGACCGACAGGGATGGAGAGATACAAAGAGAAACACACAGTGGCCCAATGGTTAGAGCGCTGGGCTTGTAAGGCGGATGGTACGGGTTCGAATCGCCTCCTGTGAGACGGTTACTGTGTAGGGACCTTGAGCAAGTCGTTCCATCACAATTGCTTAGCACCATAGATTGACGCTGAGTCATTAGATAGTGGCGCTTAATAAATGTAAAAAAATAAATAAACAAACAGAGGCAGAGTGAGAGAGAGACAGAGAGAGAGAGAGAAAGAGAGGGAAGAGGGACAGAGGCAGAGACAGAGAGAGAATGTCCCGTAGAAAGGCAAAAGGCTTGACCTCATTAAATGAGGGCGGTTCATGACCTCGGTCTTTGGAGGTTATGACCCACCGACCGTTAGGTTCTTCGCTGTTTAAAGTGTGCATGTCTGATAACTCAGAGTGTAGTCTCGCTGCGAATTGAATTGCAGATATCTGCGTTGAAAGTGGCCGAAATTTGAGAGACAGAGATACAGAAATAGAGAGGGATAGAGGGAGAGACAGAGAGACAGAGAGATAGAGAGAGAGAGAGACGGAGACACAGACAGTCACAGACACAGACAGAGAGACAGATACAGAGAGAGGGAGGTAGAGAGAGACAAGGATAGACAGAGACAGGGAGGAGGGAGGGAGGGATGAAGGAAGGGAGAAAGAGAGAGACACAGAGAGAGACAGACAGACAAATAGACAGAGAGGAGACACGAACAGAGAGACACAGGCACAGACACAGAGAGAGACAGACAGACAAATACTGAGAGACAGAGACACAGACACAGAGTGACAGGTACAGAGAGGGAGGGAGAGACAGACAGAGATAGACAGAGACAGGGAGGAGGGAGGAGGGAGGGAGGGAGGGAGAACGAGAGACACAGAGAGAGACAGACAGACAAGTAGACAGAGAGAGACAGAGACATAGACACAGAGAGAAGGAGGGAGAGAAAGACATACAAGGACATAGAACAGGGAGGGTGGGAGGTAGGGAGCGAGGGGAGAGAGACACAGAGAGAGAGAGAGACAGACAAATAGACAGAGAGACAGAGAGAGAGGGGAGTTATGGCAGACTGGAAATCTGAACTTGTAATGGGCACTATCGGCAAGTGAAACCGCTGAATAACCAATTCTAGTCATACGTTACATTTACACATGCCTGTCAAAAATAGGTGCGATGATAATGGTGATGACGACGACGACGACGATGATGACTGTAATAATAATAATACATGATACTGACAGCATTCTGCAAAAATATTGTAACAGTCTTTTTCAGCTCCAATATACCAGGTTTTTTTAACAAAAGTTATATAATTGATATAAATAATAATATTTATCCATATCAGTGTGTGTATATATATATATATATAGTGTGTGTGTTTACTCGTACTATTTTTTATGTATACAGATATGTTATATATTTGTTGAAGTTTGTAGTAAGAAAGGCAGGTGGCTGGAATCAAAATAATAGTTGTAGCGAATGTCATGAGTGATAACTGTCTGTGAGAAGGACTTTTGTGCACTGCCTCTCTCCAACAGACTGAGTTTTTTACACCCACGTATACAACGAGCACAGGCACTTGGCCTTGGTATGCCTCATTCATATACCCCAAACCTAACACAGACACACACACACTTGCACACGCACGCACGCACATGCACACCCACCACTCGCACGCACTTGCACACACACACACGCACGCACTTGCACACACGCACACGCACGCACACACACACACACAATTTGTGCACAGCGGTACAATTATTTAAATGAAATACCGTGAATATAGGCCTATTATAATTATATACACACATGTGTGCAGTGCATTTTTATTTTGTGGTGTTTCTAATGAGCCAGAGCCACTTGTTAACTGTACTCAGAATAACTGCTACACACACACCCTATCTAAACCAGTACATAGGTGCGTGTAGTCTGGTTACATGTATTTAGTACAATACAGTACAGTTGTAATTTGATAGTGCCCCTGTTACTTTCTGAAGTGCTCATTGAAGGTGGGAACATAAACAGACAGAAAGAGATAAGTTTTCTGTTCCTCTTTCCCATCCGTCATTCACCCATTATCATCTGCCTCAAGCCTCGCTATATGTTACTTCTCATGTGTTCCATTCAAAACTTAAGTCTCACCTTTTCAAGACATCCCACCCTGATCCATCAAATACCCTGCCTTCCCATTTCTCTCAGCTTAAACACAACCCATCCTATAACAGCTCCTCTTCCCCGTCTCTCTCTCTGGTCTTCTGGCAACCCGACTTGGTTCTGGACATGGCACCTTTGGACAACCCCACTGACTTGACGCAGCGCTCGTGAATAAGCTGGTGCCCTGCGCTTAGCTTTTAAGTAGCGCTTTAGAAATTTCGAGTTTACGATTACGACTAGAGTGAAAAATAGCCTCCGTAAGAGAGTTGCGAACCTGAGGAGGTAGAGAATTTCAGATGGAGGGACCAGCAGCTGTGAATGAACGCTGGCCAAAGACAAGATGTGTACCAGGAACAACATAGCTTCCAGAAGATGTTGATGAAAGAGAGGATCGGCGTTAACAGAGCGACTGGGTGTAACCAAGGTTGATAGGGAGGATGGATGGCAGACAATTTGCACTTGCCCTAAAAAAATGAAAAAAAAATGACGACCCTGTCATTTGCTTATGTGCAGGAATTGGGCGTTACACGCAACACAGACAGACAGACAGGCAGACAGACAGACAGACACAGGCAGGCAGACTCAAACAGACACAGGCAGGCAGACACAGGCGGACAGGCACAGGCGGTCAGACACAGACAGACAGACACAGACAGACACAGACAGACACAAACACACAGACAGACACAAACACACAGACAGACACAAACACACAGACAGACATACAGACACACTTGAACTGATAACATAAATTGATAAACCATAAAAAGAAGAGCAGACCCTTGATTAAGCTAACCCTGAGAGGCAGTCATGGGTATGGAACGTTAGCAACTTCATTTTCTTAGTCTCGGCTTACGAGGACTGGTGGCCAGTCGTCTCCCTCGTTGCTTGATCTCATCACTGACAGCGTATGTTCAGGGTACTCATTTTATGGCGGAGCTCATTAGGAGCTAATCTAATCTAATGACTTCTATAGCGCCGTTATCATAATGCCCATGGCATCAATCAAGAAACAGTGGAACAGAAAACCCTTTCCTGTTGGGAATTTGAACCGCTGACCTGACGATTGACAGTTCAAGGAACACGCTGACCTCTCGACTATCACGCAGCCCCGCAATTGTTGAAGGCTAGAGGTAGATTAGCTGATAAAATTTGTGGCATAAACGGCTGACCTCAGCTGCCATCTGGCGGATTTATCTTTATTGCTGTCTGTTTTGATTATAGTTTGATCAGATTTATGACAATACGTCCCTGGGCTTTGATGTGAAATGACAGTTTTGATTTCTGCCTGAGTTCCTTCTCTGTTAACTGCTACTACTTCTGGGGCTTCGAGATCGCTGTAGGCCCTTTTATCTGCTGTCTTTTGGGTCTTGAAGATCAGTTAGGTCCTGTGGTAGGCTGCTATTCCTTTAGTAGGCCTCCTGTAGACCTAAGTCGCCATGAGAAGTTAAGTCCATTGATCTTGGAGAACTTATTATACAGTGGGTTTGGAGACCTGTGAACTGCTACTTCTTGGATCTTGGAGATTTATTCATGGCCTATTGTAAGTGTACGCGTTTTTCTATAGCCACCGTATGGCCTCGACCCTTTTCGTTTTTCAGTGAATTAATTGGGGGAGATCCTTCACCACCGCTGCCCGTTTGAGTGGGCGCCACGCCATTTAAGGTCCCCGTGTACAGATGTAGTAGTTCCTCAGTTTAACGACAGCTTATGGCATCAAAGGCCGTTGCCGTCGCCCTCCTCCTTTATCCAGGCTTGGGACTGGCACTACCCCCAAACAAGGCAGTGGCGGAGTTCCTGTGTACAGATTGTGCTAGTTCGAGGTATATAGCTTTGTTAAAATGCGATTTAAAGGTGTCTAAGCAAAACCTTATATTTGTAAGATGTAAATGTAAATGTACACGTTTTTCTATAGCAACTGTATGGCCTCGACCCTGCTCATTTTTCAGTGAATTAATCGGGGGAGATCCTTCACCACCGCTGCCCGTTTGAGTGGACGCCACGCCATTTAAGGTCCCCGTATACGGATTGTGCTAGCTCGAGATATATAGCTTTATTAAAATGCGATTTAAAGGTGTCTAAGCAAAACCTTATATTTGTAAGATGTAAATGTAAATGTACACGTTTTTCTATAGCAACTGTATGGCCTCGACCCTGCTCATTTTTCAGTGAATTAATCGGGGGAGATCCTTCACCACTGCTGCCACTTTGAATGGGTGCCCCGCCATTTAAAGTCCCCTTGTACGGACTTAGCTAACCCGAGATTCAGATCTCTGAAATAAGCCACGACTGGGACTTAAACCGGCATCCTCACGCTCAGAGGCGCATTGACGTGCGCGTTGACCGATGTAACAGTCCAGCCAAGTATTGTGTGGTATAATTGGTCTGTAGGCCTGTTAAGGTTCTATATATATATATATATATATATATATATATATATTCGTTTATTCATCAAAATATTCTGGGTGACATACCGCACCAGAATTTACAAGAAATTTATAATATAACAGTTACAAAAGAAACGACAATAAACATAAGGATGATAATAATAGGACAATAATGCTTTTATCTTTAATGTAATATCAATCAAGACATGAGATATTAAACACTGTGTAACAATTACAAGTGTTAATATAGGTTTTTATATAGCATACGTGTTATAAAGTTTTTATGGTCTTTAACAGGTAAAGAATATTTATGAGCTCTTTCTCGCAAATTATATTGTTGTCTTTTTACATGCGGTATTAATGGATGTAACACGTGCATGCATGTCATCATTTGTTATGTTATGAAATAGCTTATCATCATGTATTTCTACAATTTCTATGTATAGGCTGCTACTTCTTAAGTCTTAGGGGCCTATTCGTGGCCTGTTCTGTGTTATATCAATTGGTCTGAAGACCTGTTAAGGTTGTGTGTAGGTTGTGAGTCTTGGAGACATATTTCCACGGGTCTTGGAGACTTGATGGAGCCACGTTTTTTGCTTATAAATATTTCAGGCTATTAATGATTCCTTATTTACGTCATGTGTTTTGTGGTATAATTTTAGCTACCCACAAGCGTATTTGTATATAGTCTGGGAACAATGTCTGTTAATAGCAGACACATGATGTAGCGAGGAATCCTTCCAGGCATTACAACGTATGCTAGCATGGCACAGATTCTTAGAGTACCGCCAAGAAGACAAATAAGTGGGTCCTAATTGCAGCAGGCGTAGAGAGTAGTCGGCTGGGATTAATCAAAAAGAGGAAGCTTTCATACTTCGGGCATGTGATAAGAAAGAGCGAAGACTGCCCAGAGAAAGAGGTCATCCACGGCACAATTCGTGGATCCCGAGCTTGAGAAAGACCCAAGATGACATGGATCGATAACATCAAGTCGTGGACTGAATTATCGTTCGACCAGTTATTACAGGAGACGAGGGACAGAAGCAGATGGAACAGAATTGTCTGTGGTGCAGCCAATTCTCGGCTCAAGGACTGTTGAAGACAAGACCAGACCAGACAAGACAAGACAAGGCAAGACAAGACAAGTATGGGACTGCTTTCATTGATGCCCCACCAGACTCTTACATACGTAACTGCGATTACCTGTAACACACTTCATGTCTCAGTAATCCACAATGATTTCCTACTAGACACTTTGTGCTTGCTATCTTACATGTGCGAGGCCACACTGCCTTTCTGTTGGCTACGGTTATTTTCTGCTAGAAACTTTGTGCATGCATTCTTGTGTCTGCAAGGCCATGCAGTCTTTCTATGCTCGACATTAATTTCATGTTTCTATACTAGACACTTTGTGCATGCGTTCTAGCCACACTAGGAGGGAGTGTTTAGGCGTCTGCAAGGGACCAGATGTTTTTCGTTTATGGATAAGGGAGAGATCTGTTTACCATAAGAATCTTGTAGCGGCTGGTGGTGAGGGTGGGTATTGTTCTCGTAATAAGCAGCTGATATGTGTTATCAGTCGCAGAGGCAACCAGTTTTTAGACTTAGGCTGTTGCTAAGGAGTTCCGGTGTGAGGACAACGAGTGGTGTGAGGACAACGAGTGGTGTGAGGACAACGAGTGGTGTGAGGACAACGAGTGGTGTGAGGAAGGCATAAGTGCGGACTTTTTTAAGTCTTGAAATGCTGAATTGTTGAGTTTTGGAATGGAGATTAAATGAAGGACATAAGCTTTACAGATTTGTGTGTATGTGTGTGTATGTTATGTATGTATGTGTGCATGTATGTATATATGTATGTTTATGTATCTATGTATGTATGTGTGTATGTGTGTGTATATGTATGTATGTGTGTATGTATGTGTGTATATACCAGTATGTGTGTATATGTGTGTATGTTTGTATGTGTCTGTGTATATACACACATATGTATGTTTGGATGTATTTATGCATGTATATGTGTATTTATGTATGTATTTATGTGTATTTATGTATTTATTTATATATGTTTGTATGTATATGTGTGTAAATACCAGTATGTGTGTTTATGTATGTAGGTATGTTTGCATGTGTCTATGTATATACATACATATGTATGTACAGTATGTATGTATGTATGTATATATGTATGGATGGATGGATGTATGTATGTAAGGTATCTGGTTATCCAAAGAGGGTAATACTCAAATCAGATAGGAATTAAATTGGTTGATGTGTTGTGTATGTATGTATGTATGTGTGTGTATGTATGATTGTATGTATGTATGTGTATGTATGTATGTATGATTGTATGTATGTATGTATGTGTATGTATGTATGTATGTATTTATTAGTTTTTGAAGTTCCAAAGTGCGATTGTCTAGGCATTTATTCGTTGGGGATTTGCTCATGGTTTCTACAGAATCGCTGGCCAGAACTGGGCCGATATGTCACTTCTTTCAAACAGATGGGAAATCTGTTCTCCTTGAAGCATTTGTGTCAAGAGAAGTGGTTGTCACAGACAAGCTGATGAATATGCAACAGCTTGAGAATAGTTGTGTAATCGCTGATGAATATGCAACAGCTTGAGAATAGTTGTGTAATCGCTGATGAATATGCAACAGCTTGAGAATAGTTGTGTAATCGCTGATGAATATGCAACAGCTTGAGAATAGTTGTGTAATCGCTGATGAATATGCAACAGCTTGAGAATAGTTGTGTAATCGCTGATGAATATGCAACAGCTTGAGAATAGTTGTGTAATCGCTGATGAATATGCAACAGCTTGAGAATAGTTGTGTAATCGCTGATGAATATGCAACAGCTTGAGAATAGTTGTGTAATCGCTGATGAATATGCAACAGCTTGAGAATAGTTGTGTAATCGCTGATGAATATGCAACAGCTTGAGAATAGTTGTGTAATCGCTGTTAGGTAGAGAGAGAGGACAGATGTTTTGAGCAGAAGAAATGACATTTGGTGGTGGTGGTATGGTGGTGGTGGTTGTGGTGGTGGTGGTGGTCGTGGTGTCGTGGTGGTGGTGGTCGTGGGGGTGATGGTGGTGGTAATGGTGTCGCGGTGGTGGGGGTGGTCATGAGGTGGTGGTCAAGGGGTGGTGGTGGTGGTAGGGGTGGTGGTCGTGGTCTTGGGGTGGTGGTGTCATGGTGATGGTTCATTCATTCATCCATTCATTCATTCGTTCTTCATTCATTCAGGACTGTCTGTCTGCGTGTGTTTTCTACTGAGTGTCTGTGTTTCCGTGACAGCTTTTTTGGCCACTGACTATATTTTACGATTCTCACGACTTTACCAATGACTTCCTGTTGACGTTCTCAATGACTTCCTCTTTACATTCACACGGCTTTCGTTTCATATTCTCAGTAACATTCTCTTGACATTGTCGATGACTTTCCTGACATTCTCACAAATTTCTTAATGTCTTTCATTCTCTTGACATTGTCAATGACTTTCCTGACATTCTCACAAATTTCTTAATGACTTTCTCTTGACATTGTCAATGACTTTCCTGACATTCTCACAAATTTCTTAATGACTTTCTCTTGACATTGTCAATGACTTTCCTGACATTCTCACAAATTTCTTAATGACTTCCTTGTGACGTTCTCATGACTTTCTCTTGACAGTCTCTAGTGACGTAGGCCTGTTCTTAGAATACCAGTCCTGATTTTTGAGAGCAGAGTCAGTCGAAGGAAAACTCAATTGACTGAGATAAGGAAAAGGGAAGCAGGAAAATAAATTATTGATTTAATTAAGTCATTATCTTAAATAACTGAGCTATTCTAAATCTTGTATAGATGGTGTTTCATTTTCGTAAAATGTGCTTTTGAGGGGGCAAGTGAGAGGAAAGAAGGTAGAATTGTGGGACTTGGGTGGGGTCTGTGAGGAGGGGCAGAAATGTGGGACCTGGAAGAGGGGCAGAAATGTGGGACCTGGAGGAGGGGCAGAAATGTGGGACCTGGAGGAGGGGCAGAAATGTGGGACCTGGAGGAGGAGCAGAAATGTGGAATCTGGAAGAGGGGCAGATATGTGGGATCTGAGAAAGGACAGAAGTGTGATACATGGGGAGGGGCAGAAATGTGGGACCTGGAAGAGGGGCAGAAATGTGGGACCTGGAAGAGGGGCAGAAATGTGGGACCTGGAGGAGGGGCAGAAATGTGGGACCTGGAGGAGGGGCAGAAATGTGGGACCTGGAGGAGGGGCAGAAATGTGGGACCTGGAGGAGGAGCAGAAATGTGGAATCTGGAAGAGGGGCAGATATGTGGGGATCTGAGAAAGGGCAGAAATGTGATACTTGGGAGGGGTAGAAATGTGGGATCTGAGTGGAGGGACAGAGAGCGTCGAGTTCTGAGTTGCTGTCTGTGGAGCAGTTCTTAAAAGGCGTTATAGAAATTGGAAGGAAAGAATGTCCAGCTGCTTGCTGTTTATGGGAGCTATATAAATATCTTTTTAGAGAAGAAGAGAAGGGGAAGATAGGGAAGGTCACAGAGAGGAGGAGAGACTGAGGATGTGCAGTGAGGAGGAGAAGGAGGAGGAGGAAGAAGAGGAGGAGGAGAGAATATGAGGAGAAAGTAGGAGAAAGATTTGTTCGGATACCTTTGAACAGATTATGTGCCGACTTCCTGATCTAGGTTTCGGTTTTTATCTTCTCCTTAACCTCAGACCTCGGCCACTCAACTCTGTCTCGCTGTCTGTATGTCTGTCTGTCTGTCTGTCTGTCTGTCTGTCTGTCTGTCTGTCTGTCTGTCTGTCTGTCTATCTATCATCTATCTATCATCCATCTATCTATCTTTCTGTCTATCTGTCTGTCTATCTCTGTCTGTCTGTCTCTCTTTCTCTTTCTCTCTCTCTCGTTCTGTGTCTGTGCTGTCTCAATCAATTTAGGAAGTGTTAATCATAATTGAGAACTATTGTTAATGATAAATTCGTCATATATAGTTTGTCTCTAATTAATCTTCGTCGGTAACGTGCGTGGCATCGTGATTAACTGAGGTGCATTTCATTATTCAGGTAAGATTGGCTGCCCTGTCGGACCACAAGACGACTATGAGAACATCGAGGGTTCGCAGATGACGGGGCGCGTCGCCCTGCGGAGCGAGGATGACGGTTGGGCGTCCTCGGAGTTTGAGGAATACGAGGATTCGGAGGATCAGAATCACAGCCTGCAAAGTCAGGAGAGTCTGGGTAACTCCGGCGGAGGAAGTGGAGGAGGCATTTCGAAGAAAGTGAGGCGATTCTGGAGGAATTCGGCAGCAAAGGCTAATCATTCGAGTTCTGCGGATTTGCCCTCACCGGTTCGTGTCTTGTTGTCTGTCTTGAATTCTTCGTCTTTCTCTCTTTTGTGGATTTTGACCTGATTATGATACGGTTTTGGTGTGCAGTCGTTTTGATGCCTTGTGCTAATTAATGATGATGATGATGATGATGATGATGGTGATGATGATGATGATGACGACGACGGATAATTCCAGAAAATTTGCTATTACTGGTGCTATAGAAGTTACTAATTGATGATGATGGTGATGATGATGATGATGACGACGGATAATTCCAGCAAGTTTGCTAATACTGGTGCTATAGAAGTTACTAATTGATGGTGATGATGATGATGATGGTGATGATGACGGATAATTCCAGCAAGTTTGCTAATACTGGTGCTATAGAAGTTCGTAATTATTGATGATGATGGTGACGATGATGATGATGATGACGACGTCGACGGATAATTCCAGCAGGTGTGCTAATAACGGAAGTAAAGCTGGTGTGAAGAACTACTGCATTTGCTGTCTAATTATGACAGAGGTTATTGTTTGTTAAAAAAATTATTAATGATGGCATGCAGAGCAAAGCATTCGGTCCATAATAGGGGGTCATTTGTTTTCATGAGAAACTGCACAGATGTCGCTAGACATCGCGGTCCTGGTTCTTGTTGACTTGAAGGGGAATACCAGTAAATTAATTGCCACTGATGGCTTGACTGCCGAGCATTTCTTTAGCCCCAGTGTCTGTCTGTCTGTCTCTGTCTGTTTGTCTGTCTGTGTGCCTGTCTGTCTGTGTGTCTGTCTGTGTGTCTGTCTGTGTGTCTGTCTGTGTGTCTGTCTGTGTGTCTGTCTGTCTGTGTGTCTGTCTGTGTCTGTCTGTCTGTCTGACTGCCTGTCTGTCTGTTTGTCTGTTTGTCTGTCTGTGTGCCTGTCTGTTTGTGTGCCTGTCTGTATGTGTGTGTGCCTGTCTGTCTGTGTGTGTGTCTGTGTGCCTGTCTGTCTGTCTGTTTGTCTGTCTGTGTGCCTGTCTGTCTGTGTGTGTGCCTGTCTGTCTGTGTGTGTCTGTCTGTCTGCCTGTCTGTATGTCTGTCTGTCTGTCTGTCTGCCTGTCTGTCTGTCTGTCTGTCTAGATATATCTACTTTCATTCATTCAGGTCATTTGTATAGAATTCCTTCAGTGTATCTATGCAGAGGCGCTGATGCTGATTCGTTTATTCATTCATTCATTCATTCAGAGCATTTATATAACGCCCCTTCAGCTTGTCTACTCAGAGGTATTCTTTTATTCATTCATTCATTCATTCATTCAGAGAATTTGTATTGCGCCTGTTTAGCACCCACTAATCACAGGTGCCCTCATTCGTTCATTCATGCATTCGTTCATTCATTCATTCATTCAGAGCATTTATGTAACGCCTTTTCAGGGTTCTTTGAGGTTCTCCCATTCGTTTAATCAGTCATTCATTCATTCAGAGCATTAATTCAGAAACTCCGAACATGCTGTCATCATTCAACTCTAGTTGGGAACCTGTTGGTTGGGCTGTGCGTGTGTGCGCGAGCTTGCCACCGGTGACTCTTCTAGTTTTTTCTGAGCAATGTTTACTAATGGACGAATGTTCCGTTCTTAATGACATTTATTAATAATAATAATAACAATAACAATAATAATAATAATAAGTAACGTCCAATGCGCCGTTGTCTAATGCACAAGGCATCAACCGATGGCGCACCATAGCCAAGCCGCAGTCAGGTCAATATCCAGGAGGTCAGTCCACAGGACATTTAACATCGCTAATTAGCGCAGAGAACGCCTCTAATGAGTTCATCTTGAAGAGACGCTATACATCTTGATCTTGACCTGGAACCGAACCCTTTTGCCTGTAGATTTTGTTTTGACTAAGCGCCTGTGAATAAGCTGGTTCCCGCGACTTAGCTTTCGTTGGGCGCTGTAGAAATCTCGAGATTACGATTACATATTTGAAGTTACAATTTATGAAATGCCCCTTCAAGTTGTCTGCTCTGATTTTCTCCCATTCACTTATTCATTCATTCATTCAGAGTGGTTATATGACACATAAACTCACTGGCGCTTACCCCGGCGAGGGAGAACAGTTTGCCACTGTTCAACCGGTCAAAGGCGGCTTGGTCTTTGCTGGTAGGATGCCGGAGGCGAAGTGAACTTATGACAAATCGAGTTGTGTTAGAACTTGGTTGGAAGACTGTCCACGGAATTGTATGGTGTTGTATTTGATGAGTTATATAGCGTTTCTTACAGAACAAACTACTCAGAGGCGCTTCCAGCATGAGAACCCTGGGGAAATAAGAACATCTTTAAACAACGACCTGACTCAGCTCTATCACCCACAGAGACCCTTGCACGAAGCGATAGCGGAAGTTCATTCCGTAGAAATGGGCCAACAACAGCAAAAGCCCTCTGCTGAGCAAACGAGGACTTAACACGAGGAACAAATAGATCCAGACGATCTAGAGAACATAGAGGACGGGATGAGGTACTGGAGTGTGGAGGCCGAATAAGATCACAAAGATAAATATTTTGGAGCCTGGCCGATGCGAATATCACGCCACCTGGCACCCACTCATTCATTCAGATCATTTGTATAGCGCCTTCAACTGTTCGGGGTTGGAATGAGTACCAACCGGAGTTGGAGGTTCAAAGGTTAAAAAGTTAAAAGGTTGTTGTCGGTTTTGCAATAGTCGTGTCTGTACCTCAGGCAAATGACCCCGTGACCTCCAGAAGAGTGGCGGACATTCATTGTTAATTGTTTTCTCATTACGACCCTTGGGCAGATTACTGGCTGTTGAGGCCCTATGAACGAGGTAATGTCGGGTCCTCCACCCCGCTACCCTCCGCGAAGCCCCACTCGAAAGGCCAGAATGAGAGAATCTGGGGGCGTGTTGAGTACGTGCACGGGGTCTTGGGTGAAGTCTCGGCCGCCTACTTCCTTCTGGCTGGAATTAATCCCTAGGGGCAGGGTCAGCCACACGAATCCTTCTTTTCCATTTGTTTCTATCTCCAGTATCTTCTTTCTTCAGTCTGAGGAGCTTTAGGTCCTGCTGAATCATGTCTCCCCATCTCTTCTTCCCCCCCCCCCCCCCCCGACTGCGGCGTCTGTAAACCTCTGCTGTCATAGTTCTTTTAATTTTCCGCCACCTACACGTTTTGCAAAAATGCAAATACGACTTGTATTTGATGATGCCGTCTTTCCAAAGTTCAAGAGTTCACTGCGACCGTGCGACAGACCCTAGATGGCGCTGAGCAACTGTGCGTGAAGGATCTGATCAAGGTCCTTACACAGTAACCGCCTATAGGGAAAACTCGAACCCGTACCCTCGGCGTTGGAAGCGTAACGCTGTAACCTATGTGGGTGAGCAACTTGCAACTTGTCCAGAGTAGCTATGCGGTGGCTTGAGGCAGATTCGAACCCGCGACCCTCCGGTTACGAGGCACAGACCATACCACTACACCACCGCGTCCCACGCTGTCTTAGAAACAATGAAAACTGGAATGAAAGTAAAAGTAAGTAAGATCCAGTTCCCCACTTATACTTCGTCCCTCCCCCGAAATTCAGGAGGGCCGTCTTATCCATTAGGCACTGTGCCTAGGGCCTACGAACTTTATAGGGGCCTACGAAAGTCAAAAATGAGATATTGAAAAAAAAATTTGATTGACCCGAAAATAGAAAAGGAAATACAAATTTAATAACCTTAAAGTTTGTACTGAAACGGTTTAAGTTAAGCTGTGCTACATTATGTTAACTTTACGGCTCTTTGCATTAGCAAAATCACATATAATGTCCTCAAATGTCATTTCCCGCATTAAGTCGTTTTCAGTTGAAAGTAGTGCAAGGGAAGATAGACGTCAAGAAATAATGCGAATGTGTTTAGCTCTAATGCAGAGTTGGCAGTTGGGGCCTACGAATGCGAGAGGGCCTAGGGCCTACGACGGCCTTAAATCGGCCCTGCATAGATCAGCCACCGATAGTTGTTCAGCTCAGCTGCTAATTCCAAAGACGAAAATAATTATATACCGACAGCGCTATTCAGAGTGGTGGAAAGTGCGAATGTCCTGTGTCCTTGGCGTGTTGTGGGTTTTCCCGCGGGAATTTCCGCTTGAAACTTTGCCAGACTCGTTGAAACTGTATTACGTCATGTGTCAGCCCATAAGTCCTGTTTAATATAATTGTATGCACTGGAAGTACACTGGAGCCTTCTTATGACACGGTTCGTTATACCACGAATTCTGATACGATGCTGTCTTTGACGCGGCGCCCAGATTTGATTCAGCTTTCCCAGATGACCTCTTTTATAACAGAGTATCGTTTTAAGGTACAAGTTTTTTTATAGAGAGGTTCTGGTGTGTGATATATACAAACGAGGAGAGCTGATCCTTACACACCTCTTTTTCGGGTTTCATTTGGCCTATAAATAAGGCACGAAGTGGGTTGAGCTAAATGTAGAGGTTGAAATATAATTATCTAATATAATTATCTGAACATTTCTGTTATATTGGATGCACAGTAGTCTAATGGTTAGGGTGCTAGACTCTCAACCATAAGGTCAGGGTTCAAATCCGGACCAGGGCTGAAATGTTTTGAGATTTTGACTTCACTTGCATCCTTTCGAAAGCCCAGTTATGAAATGAGTACACTCACTGTAGGCTGTCAGTGGAAGGATCGGGCGGCAAGGGAGAAGGCTGGTCACCAGCCCTCGTATGCCCAGGGTAATGAAAATGAATTCAGTAACACTTCATACCGATGTCTGCATCTGAGGGCTAACTGAAGGGTCTGCTCATATCAGAATTCGTGTTATAACGAAGCAACGACATGAGGAGGTTCTAGCGTACTTAATTATTAAACCACTGTATAGCTATGTGAGTTATTAGAACTCTATGGGTCGCAGTCGCCTGCTGGGTAAAGCGCTTGGCTTGTAATGCGGAGAGTACGTGTTCGAGTCTCCCCCCGAGACGGTTATTCTGTAGGGACCTTGAGGAAGTCCTCCACTCACAATAGCTCGGAGCCATCGACTGATGCTTAGTCACTAGATTAATTTGCAGGGTCGAGGCCATACGGTCGCTCTAGAAAAACCTGTACATTTACATTTTACATTTATCTTCTTTCTTTTCTAACTCCTATCCTGTCCTGTCTTGTCCTTCCTTCCTTCCTTCTTTCCTTCCTTACTTCCTTCCGTCCTTCCTTCCTTCATTCCTTCCATCCTTCCTTCCTCTCTTCCTTCCTTCCTTCCTTCCTTTCTTTCCTTATTTTCCTTCTAATGTTCTTTCTTTCATTTTAACCTGGAGGATAATTCCAGCAACTTTGCTAATAATGAATAATGAATGGGATTCTTCCATTGATAAATGGCGATTACTAAATGCAGAAACAATGTTAAGCTGTGGTGTTTAGTGAACGAAAACGTGAAACATATGATGTTAGAGAAAACAAAGTAACAATGTTTGTTGAAGGAGACTTGTTTTTATTTGTCAAAGGAGGTGTTTTTGTGTTTATGTACTCGGCAACTGGCATGGAATAGGATCACATAATTATACACGAACAACCTGACCCCATTTAACCTCGGGAGCCACACGCGCGCGCCCTCTGTCGATGTTCTGGATTAGTTGGACCTGAAGGGGTTAAGAGCTCTAAGACCCGGATGGAGCTTTACGTGCGGGATGTAGTGAGATAGGGGAATCTCAAAATGGCAGCCCTGGTCTAATTATCGTTAAGCATAATGGATTCTCTGCACTTCATGCTCTTGCAATAAGAAGCCTGGCTGTGTGGTTAACTGACACATTTTGTCTGATAGCAGAGCACAGACAGTGTGGCCTGAGAGGTTTTGTGTGACAGGGTGGGGTCTGTTCTGTAGAATGCCGGGTCTGTAGCTGAAGGATTGCGATTGCCAGATTGTCCGATCCAATTCCAAACACCACCCACCGTAACCGTCTGAATGCCTACCTGCCTGACTCTTGGATCTTGACCTGGAACCGAAGCCTTCGTGTCTATCGATTTTGTTTTGACTGAGCGCCTGTGAATAAGCTGGTTCCCGCGACTTAGCTTTCGTTGAGTGCTGTAGAAATCTCGAGTTTATGATTAGGATGTGCAACCCAAACTCAGCAATGACAGTCCAGCGCTTACCTTTAGACCATTCGTCAAATGTGTTACTTGGCTGATATGTCTGTATACATAAGCGTTAAAATAAACAAGCCCCCACCCCCGTGTTACAAAGGTAATCAATGCTACAGGGACAATCCTGAATTAAGCAGGTCTAATGACCCTTTTCCTTATCCTATTGACCCTTCAACAGCCAGAAATAAGTGTCGCTTGTATAATTCAGATGTCTGTTACTGTAAAGAATCCCATATGATCCCACAGGTGAGACGTAGGGGAGGCGCTCATTTCCTTTTCTTTAGGCCCTTGAACGGGCAATGGACGAATCCCAAGGTCCTGGACACGGGGCCAGTGTATCACAGAACTTGCCGCTTACTTCCCAGCTTACACCGGTACTAAATTCTACTGCTTGGTGACAGAGGCACGGTGTGCGCAAACAACTTGCCCAGGGTCGTTACACGGAGTCGAACCCGCGACCGCATGATCATTGACCTAACGCGTTACCGATGGACCACCGTGTATGCCACCGTGTATGTTTGTTGTTGTTGATTCAATAAATATAAATCGAGAGCATTAGTGTCTGCAGTGAACAGATAAAGGTTGTCGAAAATTACGTGTAATTGAAGTGAAAGAGGTGACGTTTGCTCCGATGGTGGCTTTCGCAGGCAGCGGGAAATGGTCTGCGGATCCTGTTATTCGCTGCAAAAGCCCCAACTGCGATCGACTTCTCATGGAATTACATTACATGACAGATATTTTGGTGGATTAATAGTCTAATATGCTGGTGTTGTCGGTTGTCCGGCGTGTTTAAGACTTTAATAAGGTTGTTGTATTCGTCCTCGTGTTGGGAGATTTTTACAGAAACTGCTCTGTGTTTAAGGTAATAATTTACTTTGTAAGTGGTGCATTGATTAGGTTGATGTTACAGTTTATACAGCTCCCAACTTCGACTGGTTGGTTAGTTCATTGCAGTAGGCTTACAAAAATGATTTACTAAAACTTAAAATAAGTTAATCGTGATAATCGTTAATCGTTTAGTTAAGCGAACGAAATTGACGAAAATATATATAGCCTTGGAAAAATGCGATTTAAAGGTGTCTAAGAAAAACCTAATATTTGTAAAATGTAAATGTACACCTTTTTCTATAGCGACCGTGTGGCCACGTCCCTGCTTATTTTTCAGTGAATTAATTGGGTGAGATCCTTCACCACCACTTTGTGTGCGCCATAGTCTAGTGTGAAAGGTCGGCGGTTCAAATTCCTTCCCCGGCAGAAATTTGTTTAGAGATTTTTGCTAATCCTCTCCCTCGCT
Source organism: Norana najaformis (assembly GCA_964023275.1). Classification (NCBI taxonomy): domain Eukaryota; kingdom Metazoa; phylum Annelida; class Clitellata; order Crassiclitellata; family Hormogastridae; genus Norana; species Norana najaformis. The sequence continues at coordinate 24,318,429 of OZ029926.1, read as the reverse complement.
GCCTGATCTTCCCACTGACAGTTTACTCGTTGTAACCGAGTTCTTCACGGGCCGCAGGGAGTTGAACCGCCGACCTTTCGATTGACAGTCCATTGCGCTAACGAGTAGACTTGTGCACCCCATAATAAGTTACTAACTAAGTGTTGTAGTTGTAATCGTAAACTTGAAATTTCTAACACGCTGCCTAAAGCTAAGCGCGGGGCACCAGCTTATTCACGAGCGCTGCGACAAGTCCGTGGGGTTGTTCAAAGGTGCCTTGTCAAGAACCAAGTCCGGTTGCCAGAAGACCAGAGAGAGAAGGGGAGAGGAGCTGTTAGGGTGGGCTGTGTTTAAGCTGAGAGAAATGGGCCGTCAGTTCGAAATAAGTAAGTAAGCCTTGCATGTGCTTTTGTCATTTCTGTCTTAAACAAGGAATCCAGGCCTAAACAGTTATTTTTCGCTGTCCATTGGTTTCAAGTGCTTTTGAAAATGAATGGATGTGTGCTTGGAGTTTTTGTACTGCCAGTAATTTGTTGAGAAGCAATCATTCATGAGAGGCTTTTAAACAAGGGTGTTTATTGAAAAGGTCGGGTCAGACCGCCGATAAGGAACTTCCTTTGTTATTGGTTACACAATGACTTTAAAAAAATCCTGTTAGTGAGTAAGTTAGTGTGTAAACAATTAACAAATGTGCCTTGTAGTACCTCACAAAGAGCTGCCTGCGCCTTAATTGCCTACTTGGTGTTTAGGTTCATTAAGAACAAAGAGTTTATCAGTAAGCAGAGAAGTCACCACTGGTGGGCTTCCGTACGCACACACACACACAAACACAGAGAGAGAGAGAGAGAGAGAGAGAGAGAGAGAGAGAGAGAGAGAGAAACCAGCAGATCTGATAGCTATAGAGCGCAACACAGACTGGGTTTTGGAATTCCTGTTAGTGATTGGAATGGCTTGTATAATATAGCATAGACGGTTTCAGAATTCCTTTTAGTGATTGGAATGGCTTGTATAATATAGCATAGACGGTTTTAGAATTCCTGTTAGTGATTGGAATGGCTTGTATAATATAGCATAGACGGTTTTAGAATTCCTTTTAGTGATTGGAATGGCTTGTATAATATAGCATAGCCGGTTTTAGAATTCCTTTTAGTGATTGGAATGGCTTGTATAATATAGCATAGACGGTTTTAGAATTCCTGTTGGTGATTGGAATAGCTTGTATAATATAGCATAGACGGTTTTAGAATTCCTTTTAGTGATTGGAATAGCTTGTATAATATAGCATAGACGGTTTTAGAATTCCTGTTGGTGATTGGAATAGCTTGTATAATATAGCATAGACGGTTTTAGAATTCCTTTTAGTGATTGGAATGGCTTGTATAATATAGCATAGACGGTTTCAGAATTCCTTTTAGTGATTGGAATGGCTTGTATAATATAGCATAGACGGTTTCAGAATTCCTTTTAGTGATTGGAATGGCTTGTATAATATAGCATAGACAGTTTTAGAATTCCTTTTAGTGATTGGAATAGCTTGTATAATATAGCATAGACGGTTTTAGAATTCCTTTTAGTGATTGGAATGGCTTGTATAATATAGCATAGACAGTTTTAGAATTCCTTTTAGTGATTGGAATAGCTTGTATAATATAGCATAGACGGTTTTAGAATTCCTTTTAGTGATTGGAATGGCTTGTATAATATAGCATAGACGGTTTCAGAATTCCTTTTAGTGATTGGAATGGCTTGTATAATATAGCATAGACGGTTTCAGAATTCCTTTTAGTGATTGGAATGGCTTGTATAATATAGCATAGACAGTTTTAGAATTCCTTTTAGTGATTGGAATAGCTTGTATAATATAGCATAGACGGTTTTAGAATTCCTTTTAGTGATTGGAATGGCTTGTATAATATAGCATAGACAGTTTTAGAATTCCTTTTAGTGATTGGAATAGCTTGTATAATATAGCATAGACGGTTTTAGAATTCCTTTTAGTGATTGGAATGGCTTGTATAATATAGCATAGACGGTTTTAGAATTCCTTTTAGTGATTGGAATAGCTTGTATAATATAGCATAGACGGTTTTAGAATTCCTTTTAGTGATTGGAATGGCTTGTATAATATAGCATAGACGGTTTCAGAATTCCTTTTAGTGATTGGAATGGCTTGTATAATATAGCATAGACAGTTTTAGAATTCCTTTTAGTGATTGGAATAGCTTGTATAATATAGCATAGACGGTTTTAGAATTCCTTTTAGTGATTGGAATAGCTTGTATAATATAGCATAGACGGTTTTAGAATTCCTTTTAGTGATTGGAATGGCTTGTATAATATAGCATAGACGGTTTCAGAATTCCTTTTAGTGATTGGAATGGCTTGTATAATATAGCATAGACGGTTTCAGAATTCCTTTTAGTGATTGGAATGGCTTGTATAATATAGCATAGACAGTTTTAGAATTCCTGTTAGTGATTGGAATAGCTTGTATAATATAACATAGACAGTTTTAGAATTCCTTTTAGTGATTGGAATAGCTTGTATAATATAGCATAGGCGATTTTAGAATTCCTGTTAGTGATTGGAATAGCTTGTATAATGTAGCATAGACGGTTTTAGAATTCCTGTTGGTGATTCGTATAGCTTGTATAATATAGCATAGGTGATTTTAGAATTCCTGTTGGTGATTGGAATAGCTTGTATAATATAGCATAGACAGTTTTAGAATTCCTGTTAGTGATTGGAATAGCTTGTATAATATAGCATAGACGGTTTTAGAATTCCTGTATGTTGCTATATATACATGTTAAATCTTAATTATAAAATTTATAGGGTCATTAACATGACCTACAGAACTATCGAAAGAAAAAATCAAGCTTAACTAAGATATACAGTTTAGTATAAATAACACTCGTGATTCATCAGTCAAAAATTTACGCAGTTGTTTAATTAACAAGCAGATAAGACAGCTGTTGAATATAAAGTGGCAATGCGAAAAAACATACTGATACATGTTCTGACCTAAATTTTTAAAACTGCCCATGTTTGTGCAGTTATAAAAATTTCGTCTGAGGCAATCAGCTGTTACCATTAATTAATATGCATTATAAAAATTTCGTCTGATGCAATCAGCTGTTACCATTAATTAATATCCGTCATACTTGTTAAATTCTAGAAAGAAAATGTGACTAGTTATGTGAAGAGTATGACTACGTATTCTGACAAGTTTCGTACCAGAACTTCCTTGTAAACGATTGTTATAAATGCCAGTTGTGTAGTGGCGTCTTCGTGATCTACTGATGATTGTGTTGCCATTTTCTTTTTATATTTCGATTCTAGGTCTGGTACCTTACCTTACCTTGTATTACTTTACCTCTTATTTTCTTCTTGTATGTATGTGTTGTGTATGTGTATGGATGTGTGTGGGTTTATGCATGTATGTCTGTGGGTGTGTGTGTACTATGTATGTATGTATATAAGGAGGTAGGTAGGTAGGTTGGTTTGCTTGTATGTACTATTTATGTGTGCTTATATGTATTGGTATGTATCTTTGTATGTGTGCATGTAAGTGTACGTGTGTATATATGTGCGTGCATGTATGTATTTATGCATGTAAGTGTGTATGTGTTTTATGTATCTATGTATGTATGTATGTGTTCTTGTATGTATCTATATGTATGGTTGTATGTCTGTTTGTCTGTATATATGTGTGTGTATGTGTGTATTCATGTGTGTGTTTATGCATGTGTGTGTTTTTATGTTTGTATGTATTTACGTGTTCTTGTATGTATCAGTATGTATGGCTGTATGTACGTATGTTTGTATGTATGTGATATATGTGTGTGTATGCATGTGTGCATTCATGTATGTATTTATGCATGTGTGTGTTTTTACGTATGTATGTGTTCTTGTATGTATCGGTATGTATGGTTGTATGTGTGTAATAATGTGTATGTATGTATGGCGTTTAACAACCTCTCAATTGTCTAACGTGTTGTTATTCTGTAGTCTGCTAACCCGACCATGTTTGAGAAAGTTGCTGCACGATTCGCCCAGAAGAAGCGAGATGGAGATGCGGAGCCTGGCTCCGAGGAATCGTGCGTCTTGGAGATTTCCATGAACTTAGAGAAGCATCCTCCTCCGCAGCTTCCACCTGCGCCCAGTTGTCTCTCGTCTCTACAGGTAGACCATCGATGAATGCTGACTAGATTGGATTGTGAAGAAACCTGTCATTCGATGCAGTTTCTGTTTTTCCACATGCCCACAAGCACTTAGCCCATTTCTTTTTTATTTTGTTACATTAATTTGCAGTTTAAAAATTTAATAGTAACTAATAGTAACTAATTTAATAGCATTACTACTACCACTACTACTACCATTACTACTAATACTAATAATAATAATAATAATTATTATTATTATTATTATTATTATTATAATGATCACCAGAATTTACACCATTAATCAATCAAATTTTACATCAAAATGACCAACAGAATTTACACCATTAACTAAGAGAATTTCACACCAAGATAACCAACCGAATTTACACCATTAACTAAGAGAATTTCACACCAAAATAACCAACAGAATTTACACCATTAACTAAGAATTTCACACCAGAATTTACATCATTAAAGAACAGAATTTTTCACCAATACAACCCCTAGAATTCACACGATGAACCAACAACGTTCGAAGGTGCACCGTATTCCAACAGATTCCGCCCTCCAGAGGAATCAACACTGTTGTCTGAACTTAGACTGCAGTTAATCTAGCACGTTAAAACTGGTCGGGAAATATTTTAATGCTTGTTTTTTTTCTTCTTTCTGCTGCTTTTACTCCAGTTAAAAAGACGACACGTTGTTTCGACGATAATTGAAAGCGAGAAATCATACATGGCTTCTCTTCTTCGATTGGTTGAAGTAAGTTGGATGCTGCTGTTCTGTTGCGTTCTGAAACAGTTCTGACTTGTGTTGGTAATGGGGATACTTCTAGTTTATCTTTAAAGTTGTAAATAAATATGTAAATAAATAAATATACTTGTAGAAATCGTTTTTCTTCTCTCCTGTAGTTTGTCTTTAAAGTTATATGTAAATAAGTAAATAAATAAACAAGTATGTAAATGATTAAACGAATACATAAAATAACTTGGAGGGATCTTGTGGGACTTTTAAATAACAAGACTTCTAAATAACGATGTCTCAATAACAAGACTTCTAAATAACAAGATGTCTCAATAACAAGACTTCTAAATAACAAGACAAGACTTTTAAATAGCAAGACTTCTAAATAACAAGACTTCTAAATAACAAGATTTCTAAACAACATAAGGCAACCATTGCCCATGAATTACCACTTTTTGCATTTAATTACCTGTTGCCATTTTTAAAAATTCTTTTATATTATTTATTTATTTATTTATGTTAACCAAGGTACAAATGATCCATTGGGTTAAAGTGCTGTGTTGGAATATGCAATCTTTGCTGATATCTGACCATGTGAATATGCCTTGTTTTTAATGCTGGATGGATATGGAAGGGTGTCAGAAAGAGATGAGGTCTTCCTCTTATCGTCTGTGGTTTGTTTCTATTTTTATTGTTTATTTACCATATTTATTCATTTCAACCACTTTGTATGCATGTGGTGGGATGTTTTTCTGATTTTCTCATTTGTCTGTTTTTGGTTAGGACTATGAGAAGCCGCTGTTGGAAGCAAAGCCACAGATCATTCAGATCAAAGACATTCGAACGATTTTCCACCGAATTCGCGATATTCTCCAGTGCCACAACATGTTCCAGATCGAGTTGGCGGAAGTGGCCAATGCTTGGGATACGGAGGAAAAGATTGGAGACGTCTTCACAGCTTCGGTAATTCACAGGCATTGCTTGCCTCATGTTATTTAGAAGTCTTGTTATTTAGAAGTCTCACAAGTCCCTCAAAGGTCTACTTTATTAGTTTTATTTATTTGTTTATTTATTTATGTGTGTATGTATGTATGTATTTATTTATTTATTTATTTGGTGCACTTATTAAGCCTGTATAATGAGTAAATTCAAATCTGAATCATGAGACAGTCATGTATGAACAACACGTCCAGTGGATTGTGATTTTTGAATGCAGTTTTGGGTAGAATCAACCATCGATTGATGCTTCGTGAATTACGATTACAGCTCTGTACAAGTTTCCAGATTAGATTTGATTGTCCAGGGTCGTTCCACAGAGTCTGCTCAGTAGGATTGAAAGCGCAATCATTGGATGACAGACCCATGGCACTACCAAGACCACCATGATAAAGTGCTGCTGACAGCTTTGGCTAATTTTTTATCACCTAACGGCTGGGAGATTGACTTAGGCCTAATGGGGTTGAACCCCCCAACCCTGTATCAACTCGAAGTTTCAAGTCCATCTAACTGACCATCTGGAATTAAGCACAAATTTGGCTGGTTTACTATTACATTGCAAAACAGTGCATTACGATATATTACGATATTACAGTATTACAATATGTTACATTATTACAGTATGTTACAATATTACAGTATTACCATATGTTTTAGTATTACATCATTACAGTATGTTATAGTATTGAAGTATTACATTATGTTACAGTATTACAGCATTACAGTATGTTACGGTATTGAAGTATTACAATATGTGACAGTATTACAATATTACAATATGTTGCAGTATTATAGTATTACAATATGTTACAGTAATACAGTATTACTTGCTTCTATTTTCCAGTTCTCCAAGTCGATGGTGTTTGATGTCTACAGTGCATTTGTTGTGAACTTTTCATCAGCCATGGAAACGGCAAAGAAACAAGCGAGGAAACTGCCTGCGTTTGCTGATTATCTCAAGGCAAGTATTTTGTTTATTTCTTGTTTTTTATTGTTCTTAATTGTGCATCCGAGTTCAGTCAATCTGAATCTGAGGCACAACAGAATGACTTGTCCAGGTGTTTCAGTCGGGGACCACTCAGCAGATTCGAACCCGCTTTGTAAGATTACAGACCAATGGCATGACCCATCACCATGCGACTCACCTGAACGATGATATCTAATTATGTTTCTTTTGCGAATTGATTGTCTTATGTCATGCTAAAGAATTGTAATTAGCAGCTGAACCTTCAGAATTTTACCTGCTGTGTCACGCAATTCGTTTGATAGGCCTGGCTTATTTTCACTTTTCAAACGATTTGTGTAATCTCCTGGCTCATTTTCACATCACGAAATTTGCTTGATAAGCTGGACTTATTTTCACAGTTAGGATATTTGCGGTATCAAGTCTCTTGCCTGATACGCCAGTAAACTAGAAGGTTCTGCCATTTTTGAGAGCTGACATCATTCGATAGTCGTTTCTAAGGAAAACTACATTGTAAGTTCGCAGTCCTTTAGATGGAATCAGTCAAGTTTTAAGAGGCCACAGAGTTTGAAAGACTGGCTATGGAGGATTAAGATTAGATTAGGTCATGTATACAGGATTAAGATAAGATTAGATTAGGTCTTGTATCGAAGATTAAGATTAGATTATATTCGGTCACGTATTTGGTTTATGTATTTGTTGCAGCAAAAGCTCGATGTGTCAGAGGATCGGCTGTCGTTGTTCGGCCTCATGGTAAAACCAGTCCAGAGGTTCCCACAATTCATCATGCTCTTACAGGTCAGTGGAGTGGTATGCTGGGTTGGGTAATCGTAATCGTAATCTCGAAATTCTACAGAACTCAAAGAAAGTTAAGTTGCAGGAACCAGCTTATTCACAGGCTCTTAGTCAAAACAGAATTGGTATGTATGTATGTATTATTGTATGTGTCAGTATGTATGGTTGTATGTATGTATATATGTATGTGTATTTATGTGTGTGTAAGTACTGTATGTGTGCATTTATATATGTATTTATGCATGTGTATGTATGTATGGCACTTAGGAAAAGGTCAAGTTTGGTTCCAGGTCAAGATTCAAAGGTCAGGTAGACAATCTGACGACTGTGGTGGATGGTGATTAGAATTGGAGGGGCAAGAGAGGTGAGGGGAAGAGGGGGGAGTTTGTAGATTAAATGCAATTAAAACTTTGGTAGTTGTAATTATTTATAAGGGGAATTTATAAGGGGAAGAGGAGGAATCAGGTTGTAGATTAGATGCAATTAAAGCTTTGTTACTTTTAAATTTCAGGATCTCTTGAAGTTTACTCCCAAGGAACATCATGATCGGCTGTCGTTGCAACGTGCCCTGACCGAACTTGAAGCCCTGACCGATCGACTGAATGAAGCAAAACGAGAGAGCGAGAGTCGACTTGAAGTCGAGCGACTTATGCGCAACTTGAGAGGAATCTATTATTTCAAGATCAGCGATGACTCCTACCTTGTGCGACAGGATGATGTCATTGAAATTGTAAGTCGTTTAAATAGTAAGTCATTTAAATAGTGAGTCATTTAAATAGTAAATCATTTAAGTAGTAAGTGATTTCATTAGTGAGTCATTTAAATAGTAAGTCATTTAAGTAGGAAGTCATTTAAGTAGGAAGTCATTTGAGTGCTAAGTCATTTGAGTACTAAGTCATTTGAGTAGTAAGTCATTTAAATAGTAAGTCATTTCAGTAGTAAGTTATTTAAGTAGTAAATCACATCTGGCTTAAGTTGGTATATATGTATATGTATTTATGTATGTGTGTATGGGTATGTGTATGTATGTGTGTGTGTGTATACATGTAAACGTTGTTAGCAGTCACTTGTCTCATGCCTTGTATTCAGAATAAGTTGATTTAAATAAATAAGTAAAAACTGGATGGGAAGAAGAAGGATATAAGAGTGGTAATGTTAAGGTCTTTGACGATGATGCGTGCAATTTCGATGTTTTTTAGGAGCAAATCGGATGATCAGTCAAGTGCTTCATTTGGATGCAGTTCGGCATCAGATCCGATGACTTGTTTTTATCGAAAAGTTTTTTATTAATTTTCAGAAACAGAAGAATGGGGAGCCAACGGAAAGACCGCGAAGGCTCTTCCTACTCAACGATCAACTCATCTGCACGGAAGTCTTAAAATAGTAAAACTTTACAATTTTTTGTAATAATTAAAAATTTATGAAATGGAGAAGATACCCTGGAACCACTTTCTAATGCTACTTTTGTGAGCCCTATAAAAAATACCTATCAGATACATATCAAGTATCTATTAAATACCTATCAAATACCTATCAAATACATATCAAATACCTATTAAATACATATCAAATACCTATTAAATACCTATTAAATACCTCTCAAATACATATCAAATACCTATCAAATACCTATTAAATACCTATTAAATACCTCTCAAATACATATCAAATACCTATCAGATACACAGCAAGTACCTATTAAATACCTATCAAATACCTATCAAATACCTATTAAATACATATCAAATACCTATTAAATACCTATCAGATACACAGCAAGTACCTATTAAATACCTATCAAATACCTATTAAATACATATCAAATACCTATTAAATACCTATCAGATACACAGCAAGTACCTATTAAATACCTATCAAATACCTATCAAATACCTATTAAATACATATCAAATACCTATTAAATACCTATCAGATACACAGCAAGTACCTATTAAATACCTATCAAATACCTATCAAATACCTATTAAATACATATCAAATACCTATTAAATACCTATCAGATACACAGCAAGTACCTATTAAATACCTATCAAATACCTATCAAATACCTATTAAATACATATCAAATACCTATTAAATACCTATCAGATACACAGCAAGTACCTATTAAATACCTATCAAATACCTATCAAATACCTATTAAATACATATCAAATACCTATTAAATACCTATCAAATACCCATCAACTGGCATTTTGTGAATGAGTGTATGTATGTATGTATGTATGTTTTGGTGTATGTGTGTTTGCTTACTGATCAACTTTAGTTTTTGATAAATTTGCCTTTATGTGGTGGTGGTCGTGGTGGCGATGGTCGTGGTGAATAAGTAAGAATCTTTGCTATCTTTTATGTCTATTTCCCTTTTGCTGTTTGACAGTAAAAATTCCGTCTTTTGTGGAACATTTTCAGTGAAACAGGGAACACAGGGAACACAGAGAAGTTTGCGTTCCAGTGGAGCGTTCCGATCCGCGATGTGGATCTGGTGGAGTCGAACATACCATCCAATTACACGGTCCACATCGCTCCAGGGAAGACTCTCGTCTCTGCTCAGAAATCAGGTATCAGCGCCACTTCACGGTAACGGTTTCTCCGTCATTTAACATTCGTCAGGCAATGTAACACATCTAGAGATTTATATAGCACCTTTTGAGTGTGTTACCTTTACCACTTGTACCTTTACCTTTCATTTACCCCTCAAGGCCATGAGGTTTTAGCACACTGCATTGAGGAATGCGGTTTGAGTGATTCATTTTTTGTTACCATACCTGTTACAATAATTGACAGTACCGTGCCTTATCTTTGAAAGACATGAATATGAAGATGTTGATGCCTTTATCTAATCTAATCTAATGACTTCTATAGTGCCATTAACATATTGCCTATGGCTTAAATTGATGGTCGCTTCTAGTGAAATCGTAATCAAAAATTATAATCCGTGTTATATTATAAGTACAATTATAATTATAATATAATTAAAATTATAATCGGAGAAACCTGGGCAAAATCCGTGAGTCAGAGAAACCAGAAATTAGGCTGCGGTGGGTAAGCAAGTTTAAAAAATGAGTGTTAAGTGTAGACTCGAATACGCTTGAAAGCTGTTCTAAGCCAATGGACATATGGCGTGTTAACTAATTCATTACTTACTTACTTACCTCTGTTTAGCCGAAGTTGGGATGGGAGTGCTTCTGAGCAGATGTGTTGATGAGGCGCTATATAAATTTGACGATTGAATGGTGAATTGTCTGTGGTTGTTTTTCAGAGAAGGCGTTCGCACCAAGCGAGAACAATCCATACAAGAAGGAACTGGACGACATGATCCATGACCTGACAATCTTGCAGTCTGTGCTGCAACTGACGGACCAACTTCGACTTAAACATCACGTGTGTTGTCGTCTATAACTTGCGTCCTAAGTTGTTTATCTGATCTCATTCTTTGCCATTGTTGCTTGACTGGCAACGATGTGTGAGATAACCTATTACCTTTTCTCACCATACATTATCTTAACTTACATTCTTACCTTACATTATCTTGCCTTATTGTGCATTTAATTTGGTGAGACCCTTATGCTACCAATGTTCACATTTTCGATGATGTAAGTAGCGATAACTGGTTGGGGTGGGCTTGCAACCCACTCAAGTAAAACGATGTCAGCAACAGAAACAACACAACGGATTCTTTTATCAAAATAGAAATAACGGAGAAGCTGTGTTGCCCGATGTGCACACATGCACAAGAAGGACTAAGTCTTGAGTCTAAGTCTTAAGTCCAAGTCTTAAGTCTAAGTCTTAAGTCTAAGTCTTAAGTCCAAGTCTTAAGTCCAAGTCTTGAGTCTAAGTCCAAGTCTAAGTCCAAGTCTTAAGTCTAAGTCTTAAGTCCAAGTCTTAAGTATAAGTCAAGTCAAAGCCTTAAGTCTGAGTCTAAGTACTTGGTAGGAATAATGACTTCAGAACTGAAAACCTTGTAGAAGTTCAGGTTTTTAATGGTTGCCTATTTTCTGCAGGAGTTTGGTTCTGAGACGATCCGCATTTTGACAAGAAGCCTACAGACGAGAATTGGGCAGAAATGTGACATCGAGCATTGTCTTTTGACGCTGTCGCTGCCTACAAAGTGAGTTGGTGGTCTGTAGGTTCCTCAATCATTGCCCACATTGGCAAAAATGAACTTTGTGCAAAATGTTGTGCGATTTTTAGAGAGAAATTCCCTTTGTTGGGGTTGAGACCACCCCTGGACTGTGTATGTTTTCCTAAAATCTCGATGCCTGTGAGTCCTTCTGTCTTTTGCTTCAACTGAAATCAACCCTCTGATGAAAATGATCTGAATGTTTGTGTCATAGATGGTGTCTTGTCTGAATGAAACCATCCAGTGCTTTGTTAGAACTTTTGGTTGGAGCACAGATGTTGGAACTTTGCAGAATGCTTTGTCGTTTTTCATGGCCAACATCTAGTAATTGTAATTGTAATTTGAGATTTATAAAGCGCCTCTTAGAGAGTAAACTCAACAGAGGTGCTTCCAACCCGAACAAGTAAAATCGCTGTTAAACAGTACAGTCTTCACGCGCCTGTGAAACCCTGAGAGGGGAAGAGAGAGGTAAAGTCTTTGTTCCATCAACGTTCCTTTACTAGAACTTGTTCTTACCAAAACATCTGAGATGTTCATGATACTAAGGCAGTTTGGCTTTTGTAGATTCTCAGTTTTCTCATAGTAATGTTCTGGAGTAGGCATTACTGATGCAGACTTTTATTTCCAGAATTTTTTGCAGTTTTCTTTATCCAATGTAGTGTTTCAGATTCGATTAGATATTTATTGACAGACTTTTGTTTCGTTTGTGTTGACGTCCTGTGTTTGTGTTCGTGGAAAACCAGGGCCCTGCAGGTTTCGACAGAAAAGCAACTGAAAGGTCAGGTCACGAAGCAGTTGAGCAAAGTCGGACGGAACAAGAGCGTCCTCGACACTGAAATCAAGTAATTGAATTTAATTCGGAAAATCCTCAGTTGCTTCCCGTTAGCTATGAGCATTGAAACCAGTTGCCAAAAGCTGTCCTGGTTTTGAGAACTTTTCCCCAGTCAGTAAGCAACCTGATTTTGTTCTTATATTTGTGGTGGTGTAGTGGAATGTTCTGTACCTCGTAACCAGAGGGTTGTGGGTTCGAATCTGCATTTCGAATCTGCATCCAGCCACTGCGTAGCGACTTTGGACAAGTTGCTCACCCACAATTGTCTGTGAGGAAGGCAACAGGAAACCACCTCAATCATCTGATCCCCGGGTGGCATAAAGGTAATGGACCTGCCTTCGGGCAGAGAACTCATCGTAAGCCTCCCCACTGGACTTTATTTGACCTGGCCTTGCCGCTTGGCTTTCTTTAACCATGCCTGGCTGCTTGCCTTGGTTTCAGCTGGCCTTGCGACTGGCCTTGGTTTCAGCTGGCCTTGCCACTGGCCTTTGTTTTCGTTGGCCTTACTTTACTTAAGTGTCTGTGTTTTTTTTGAAGAGCCAACTCAAGAGTTCAGTTCACATTCCAGTTCCAAGCCGTCATCTTGAAACACGACTGGTTGCAGGATCTACAAAACACGAAGCTAGCTACGGGTCAGTTTGTCGGGTTGGGGATGAGAACCAGTGGTCAGTTCCCTGGGATCAGTAGGGTAATGTTCCAGTGTCCCATAGCTGAGGCACTCATGCCTTCACTTTGACCCTTGAACCGGCAGTGGACGAATCCCAAGGTCCTGGACATGGGGCCAGTGCATTGCAGGGCTTTCCGTTTGTTACCCAGCTTATGTAAACTAAAGTATCCCATATCCCAGAAGTGAGACGTAGGGAAGGCACTCATTTCCTTTTCTTGGTCCTTGAGCTGGCAATGGATGAATCCCAAGGTCCTGGACACGGGGCCATTGCATCGCAGGACTTGCCAGTTACTTCCCAGCTTACGCCAGAACCAAATTCTACTGCCTGGTGACAGAGGCACATATGTGCAAACAACTTAACTATGGTCATTACAGGGGGTCCACTCAGCCGGTGCAAACCCTCAATTATTCAGTTAACATCTGGGCATGCTGACCAGGCTACCATTTTGCACATGCTGAGGTATCTACAGGAGAATTTAACCATCTTATGAATTTTTCTCACACTTGTAATTAATTTCTTATTCTGAAGTAATTCAAGAAATTGATGATTTGTTCTTGCTCACTTTCTTCAAGGTTCTTCACTTGTTTCTAATTACGTCTGGCATGGAATTTTTTGAAGTTGATGTTAAATTTTGTATAAATTTCTTATAATCTAATTTTATTCTGAATGCAGATCCTACGCATCACCCGGCTTGGTACACGTCAGAGAGCGATCAGCCGTCGTACAAGAACCCTCATTTTCATAATCCTCTACTGCTTGACATCACAAAAGAAGATTGCAAGGTATATTCAGCGGCTGTACGCATGCACGAAATGTCTAGCGGTGTTTCTTAGCAGCAATTTTGGTGCCCAGAGTTTTGGCCAAATGCCATTCATAAAGTCAGTCTTGCTGCGTTGTGGCTTTGAAATAAATTGTCTAGTCTGAAGACTCTATACCACCAGACATTAAAACCAACACTCTTTGGCATGCATTGAATCAGTTCATAGCAGTCCAGTTAGTTTGCTTTGGAATGAACCATTAACCGTTTGGCTGATGCAGGAATTGTGCCTTGGATGATCTCTTTCTCTAAGAAGTCTCCACTCTTCTGTAGCACATTCCCAAAGTATGAAAACTTCCTCTTTTTGATCAGTCCGAACAGACTCTCTCTACTCCTGCCGTCTCCAGGACCTGCTCAGTTTGTCTTCTTAGCAGTCCACGAAATTTTAAGAATCTGCCGCAAACACTTCATTTAAGTTGTCTGTTTAAATTGGATTAAATCTTTAGAAGTTGTGTGTAAATGGCCAAGTTTGTTTTATGCATGAAGATTTACTGGTTGGAAATTTTGATTCTTAAATTCCTCAAGTCATAGGTGGAATGATGCTTTAGAGATTCTGCATGATTTAGGTTTTATGTTAACAGTAATCGTGATTATGGTATCATTTGGTTATGTTAGATTCCAAAGATGTTTATATCTGTCTTGCATATTATAAATCTTGTTCTCCAGTATGCACTGGATGCATTGTTTACAGTATGCACTGAATGCATTGTTTACAGTATGCACTGGATGCATTGATTACAGTATGCACCAAATGCATTGTCTACAGTATGCACCAAATGCATTGTTTACAGTATGCACTGAATGCATTGTTTACAGAATGCACTGAATGCATTGTTTACAGTATGCACCGAATGCATTGTTTATAGTATGCACCGAATGCATTGTTTACAGTATGCACTGAATGCATTGTTTACAGTATGTGCCAAATGCATTGTTTACAGTATGCACTGGATGCATTGTTTACAGTATGCACTCAATGCATTGTTTACAGTATGCACTGAATGCATTGTTTACAGTATACACCAAATGCATTGTTTACAGTATGCACCAAATGCATTGTTTACAGTATGCACTAAATGCATTGTTTACAGTATGCACCGAATGCATTGTATACAGTTTGCACCGAATGCATTGTTTACAGTATGCACCAAATGCATTGTTTACAGTATGCACTGAATGCATTGTTTACAGTATGCACTGAATGCATTTTGTACAGTTATTGTTTGGTTAATTCTTGCATTTTCACTCTTTTAACGCACTAATTCAGAAATTTCTGAAAACAAAGAAGAAAACGAAAGATATGGTAAGTTGATTGGCAATCAAAATCATTGTCTCAATCAGTCAGTCGTGACAAAACCTAGCTTTTCTTTGGTGTTGGGTCAGAGTAGACGTGTGGATTGGTTTGCTTGTCTACCCTGTACCGTACTTTTGAAACTATCTACCACAGCACTTATGCATTGTTTCGCTTGACTAAGCTTGATTTAAAAAAAACGGTAAGGGTAAAAAATCTTGTGCTTGATTTTAAAAAACGGTAAGGGTAAAAAATCTTGTGCTTGATTTTAAAAAACGGTAAGGGTAAAAAATCTTGTGCTTGATTTTAAAAAACGATAAGGGTAAAAAATCTTGTGCTTGATTTTAAAAAACGGTAAGGGTAAAAAATCTTGTGCTTGATTTTAAAAAATGGTAAGGGTAAAAAATCTTGTGCTTGATTTTAAAAAACGGTAAGGGTAAAAAATCTTGTGCTTGATTTTAAAAAACGGTAAGGGTAAAAAATCTTGTGCTTGATTTTAAAAAACGGTAAGGGTAAAAAATCTTGTGCTTGATTTAAAAAAATGGTAAGGGTAAAAAATCTTGTGCTTGATTTTAAAAAACGGTAAGGGTAAAAAATCTTGTGCTTGATTTTAAAAAACGGTAAGGGTAAAAAATCTTGTGCTTGATTTTAAAAAACGGTAAGGGTAAAAAATCTTGTGCTTGATTTTAAAAAACGGTAAGGGTAAAAAATCTTGTGCTTGATTTTAAAAAACGGTAAGGGTAAAAAATCTTGTGCTTGATTTTAAAAAACGGTAAGGGTAAAAAATCTTGTGCTTGATTTTAAAAAACGGTAAGGGTAAAAAATCTTGTGCTTGATTTTAAAAAACGGTAAGGGTAAAAAATCTTGTGCTTGATTTTAAAAAATGGTAAGGGTAAAAAATCTTGTGCTTGATTTTAAAAAACGGTAAGGGTAAAAAATCTTGTGCTTGATTTTAAAAAACGGTAAGGGTAAAAAATCTTGTGAATAAGCTGCCTCTCTGTCTTGTGGAATGACACTATGGCTATTGAGCTGAATGTGGCTCGGCTTTCGTGCACTAATCAGTTGATGCCTTGTGCATCAGACACTGGCACATTAGAGGTTTGCTGACTGGCGATGGATGATGTGTTTTCCTCTGTATTCTCCAGTCTGGTTTGATTCACGTGTTCAAAGACTGCGTGCAGTTTTTGTCAGATTTCATTTTCTCGACATTTTCTTAATTGTTGCTGAGTTTTGTTCTGTTTTGTTCCACCAGAGAAGAAATTTGTTTTTTGCCCCATAGCCAGCTCAGCTAAGGGTGAGGAGGGCTGGCCACCCACACTCATATGCTGAGGCTAAGAAAAATGAAGGCGCGTACACTTCATACCCGTGGCTGTGTCTCGTGGCTAGCTCAAGAACTGCTCTTATTCTTATTCTTCTCCTCCTCCTCCTCTTCTTCTTCTTCCTCCTCCTCCTCCTTCTTCTTCTTGTTCTTCATTGTTGTGCTGCATGTGATTCTAGTTTTCTCTGCATGAATCTTTTGTTTGTATTTTCCTCTTGCATGACGTTGATTCATTTGGGCATGAACAGTATGAAAATCAATTATTAACAATAAAAATAACAATGATAGTAACCACTGTAATCGTAATCGTAAACTTGTAATTGTAAAATCGTAACAGACTTTAGTGTAGACCTGAATGAATATAATTTAGTGTTTTTGGTTGGCTGAGTGTTTGAGTGCTGCTCACCGTATAACCTGGAGTGTGTAGGTTCAGTCCTTCCCTGAGACAGTCACCCACCTCTGTGTGAGCTCCTTGATGATGTCCACAGTAATGCATAGGGCTTAGAACAGGACTGAAACCCTGTCGCTGTACTATGACGCTATATTATTTATATTATGGTGCTATATAAGTTATATTATGGTGCTGTGTAAATACTGCAAAATGAACAAACTCAGTCCATTTCAGCTGAAAGATTCTTCAACTTGAGAAGTTGATCAAGGAAAATCTATGACCTCATGAAGGTCAGATCTGTGACGTCATGAGGTTCAAATCTATGACCTCGTGAGGTTCAAATCTATGACGTCATGAGGTTCAAATCTATGATCTCATGAGGTTCAAATCTATGACCTTGTGAGGTTCAAATCTATGACCTCGTGAGGTTCAAATCTATGACCTCGTGAGGTTCAAATCTATGACCTCGTGAGGTTCAAATCTATGACCTCGTGAGGTTCAAATCTGTGACCTCATGAGGTTCTTTAGAGGCGCTATATAATCAAGCAGATACATACGATGTTATTTGAGTTTTTTCTTGGATATTCAGGTGCAGTGTGCAACGTATGTGACCTTGCCGTCGACGGATGACCTTGGTCTCGGTGTCCAGCATCTGTGGGTCTGTAACGGCGATAAGTCCAAGGGTCAAGTGTCCATCGTATCCCTCCACACCAACCAGCCGTGCGTCGTCGAATCCTTCAAGGTCTGCGACAGTCTCATATGCAGCGCCGAGTCGGTTCCAGCGCCAAGCGGCGCCAACGGTTCTGGCTGCGGCGCCAGTGCCGACACGGTCTGGATGGGAACTGAAGACAAGAAGTGAGTTTGCTTGGTGGTCGAGGCTTGGTTTGTATCTAATCTAATTTAATTTAATCTAATATAAACGTACACATTTTTCTATAGCGACCATACGGCTTCGACCCTGCTCATTTTGCAATGAATCAGTCGGGTGAGATCCTTCACCACCGCTGCCCATTTGAATGGGTGCCATGCCCTTTAAGTTCCCCGTGCTTGGAACGTCCTACCCCGAGATTCAAGTCTCTGAAATAAGCCATGACTGGGACACGAACTGGCTTCCTCGCGCTCAGAGGCGCCTTGACGTGTGTGTGTAACTAACCAGGCCAGCTGGCTTCCATCGTGACATTATCCTAATGGACAAGGCATAAATCAGTGATCCCTTCAACCAAAGTTGTTGTTGATTTGATTAGAACTGTTGTTTTGTTTTAGGATAATCATCTGCAAAGTTTTGGAGGACAATCGGTCAACAAAGAGGATTACGATTAGCACGGATTCAATCGTCACGTATCTCAAGTATCTGAGCGGAAAGGTGTTCGTTGGAACAAGAAATGGAACTGTTCTGATCTACTTCTCTCAGGGTAGGTTGATCCGCCAGATTTGATCAAATAGATTTGATCCACAAGATTTAATTCTCTAGATTTGATCTGCTAGATTTGATCCTCAAAATTTAATTGTCTAGATTTTATTATTTGCTGATGTTGTTGATTTTGTTGATTTTGTTGTTGATTTTGTTGCTGCTGCTGCTGTTGTTGTTGTTGTTGTTGTTGTTTCGCATTTATTATGAGTGTAAGGTCAGTAAATCTGAATCTGAGGTATGAAGCAATTGTGTGACAGACTTGCACAAGGTCCCTACACAGTAACCGTCTCAGTGGAGGCTCAAACCTCTCCATGTTACAAGTCAAACGTTCTATCCAGCCGGCTACCTTGTTCCATGGTGCCCCAAAATGTGCAGGTGACTGAAGAAACAATCCAGAGCAGTCTGTAGGACAAATGCTTTTGGTTTTCGTCATGACCTAGATGGAAGTTGGAACTTGAAGCAGCCGCTGAAGCAGTCGTTGAGTGGTGCCAAGGTCTCCTGCCTCCTTCCCATCAACCAAGAGATGTGGGCATCTGCCAATCTGACGATACATAAACTGAGCATCTCCATTTCATCAAGCAACGTGAAAAGCATCAGCAAAGTATGACTTCCATCTCAGTCAGAAAGCGTGCTCATAAAAGCTCTCCTTGTAAAGAATATTCTTTCTGAGTTGTTGTGGTCACGACAGTGGTGTTAAATTCAGCTTTAGGATGTGTTCTGTTTATGATAAGAACTAGTTATTGTTCGTATTAATTAGTATTATGCTAATTAACGAATTCATCTCAGACGCCTGGTTAGCTAAAAATAGATGATTCTTCAGTTGTTTGTGAATTGAGGTTCCATAAAGGTGCTGCGTAAATGCCCTGTTACATCCTTATGTACATACATACATACATACATACGTACATACAACATACATACATACATACAACATACGTACATACAACATACATACATACATACAACATACATACGTACATACATACATAATTTATGTAGCATGTTTTTATCTACTCAAAAGCTACGTACATGTGTTGTGCCTCAGATTCACATTTCTGTGGGTTTGGGATTTCGTAATAATATTATTATTATAATTATAATTATATTATAATATAATAATAATAAAACAATAGTGTTGCAGTTTGAAAGTGAGCATTTCATGTAGTGAATGCCTGTATATTTTGTGGCCTAGGAAAGCCACGAACTGTCTAGCGACTGTGGACAGATCGAATGCATGGTAAAGGCAGGAGTCGGATTGATGATCGCCTTCAGCAACCGTGCAGTCATTCGGCTCTACCACCTGGAAACGCTGCAGCATCTCCAGGACATAAACATTGCCTCTGCCATCACGCCACTCCTCGAAGGTCAGAGGTCGTGCAGTTTCTAATCTAATCTAGAGCGTGGTGTTGCGTTTGAGTGAGATTGGACAACAATTCATTACATAGGTCGGGTTAAAATCCGAAGATTAAAGCAGGCATTATGAGATTATGCTGATTTTTAATATTTTAAATTTATTTAATTTTAATTTTATTTAATCTATTTATTTATTTGATTGTTAAATTTTATTTATTTATTTATTTTATTTTATTAATTAATTAATTTAGTTATTTAATTTCTTTTTTTTTTTATTTTATTTAAATTATTATTTATTTATTTTATTCTTTTTATTTCAGGTAAACAATTGGTGAGTCCGTTCATTGAAGACCGCAGACTATATTCGTTGAACATAACGTGTCTGTTATCAGGACACGGATTGCTCTGGGTGGGTACGAACTACGGTTTCATTCTGACCCTGCCACTGCCCCGTCTCGAGGGTGTGCCACAGGTCAAGCGAAGGCCCGTGGTTTCTTATCACGCCCACAGCGGGCCCGTCAAGTTCCTGGCCATGGTGAACTGTGGAAACGTGAAACTGATGGGCACGTCTGCCAAGCAGGCGCCCAGCAGTGGTTCGCAGTTGCTGGAAAACATCGAAAACCACTTGACCACCGGTAACGATGAACTCAGTCCAATACGGCAGAGGAATTTGACAGCGGTTGATGACGATAACTTGTTGGACGACGAAGAGCTGACGCCATCCGCGGAATGTGCGGTGAACCAGAATGGCGTTTCACACCCGCTTGCCCGCTCGAGCCAGTGGATATCGACTCCGGAGCTGGCGAGTTTCAGAGATTCGGACGACGACGGTGACGTCTGCAGCCTCTACGGCAGCCTTCTCAAAGGCATCGACGCCGACATGGACTCGGAGTTGATCCACTGTCCGATGCGAAGACACCGATCTAAAGGAGCCAATTTCCAGCACAACCTAAACGCCGTCTCAAACCGAGTCAGCAAGATATCGAATGCCGTGCGGAGAAATTTTAGCTCGGCTGCCCACACCCACCACTCGTCCACAAAATTCCACAGCGTCATCGGCTATATGCCAGAAGATAGCAGCTCGGCTGTAAACGGTGAAAACCCCGATTTGGGGGTCAGTGTTACGGAAGGTTCCACTCAGGATGTATTATTCCAGAAATCACCTGATGTTGTTGAAACTGCCAGTCAAAAAATCGAAGGCGCCGTTGAATTTCAGGGAAATCAAGGTTCCTCTGAACATCACACGACAAAGGAGACTTCTGACGAAAAGCCACCTGTTCCACCTAGTAATGACGTTGTATTTTCGGCAAGCGCAACACCGACGGCAAGCCATGCGCGGCGCATGGCGCACAGTAAGAGATTGGTCATTGTCAGCGGAGGTGAGGGTCACGTCAACTGGAAGGAGAAAAAGCCGTTCGATAAGTCATACGAAGACATCTGTCTGTTACTGTGGAAGTGTTGATCTTTGCTGGGGGGATGTGCTGAACATTTTGTTAAGGATATTTTTAGTGGAAGTTTTCAGCTATAGAAGTACTGCAGAATATTGCCATGAGAATATTGAATGTTGTTGGGTGACTGGTGGCCTTCGCTCTTGAAATGTTGATTATCAGTGGGAGTTATCTTACGGAATTTTCAGATCATAAATGATTGTACGAAGTTTTGCCGTCCTGTAATCATGTCATTGATTCTGACAGATTTGAAATCAGTGTACAACCTGACAAATTGTTTTGACTAATTCATATTGACGTATTATTTGTACTTTTTTTTATTTTGTTTTTACTCTTGGACATCCATGTACCACTAGTCTTCTGGGTTTAACTTTTGCAGTTAATCATTAGAATCTTATTTCCACAACTGATTTTGTTTGGCTTCAAAATTCTAAGGACGTAATTCTTCCTGACTTGTTTGTCTAGGAGAATAAGCTGCAGTTCCTCTGATGCAGCTTTTTATGTTGGTCATTGACGGAGTTTACACTGTATTGCATTTCAAGACTGACTAGATGCAATGCATGTGCTTAACAGAGCCATCAGATACACCGCAGAATAATCAAATTTTGATACAATGATATTACTGTAAGACGCTGCTATCAAACACACGTCTGTGTAGAGTTCTGTACAGTAACAGTTGAAATGTAATTTTATTTTTGAAATATTTTTGTTTGAGTTGCTGATTATGAAAATTAATAAATATGCATGTATCTACAGACTAGCTTTTACGAAGCCCGTTAAAAACAGTGGGTCCAAGACTACAAACAAGTATTACAGTGACTTCCACTGTGGATATATCGTTCAAATACCATGGAAATACTAGTGCTTGTAAATGTCAACGTCTACCGAATCACTCAAGATCTAGCACAGCGGTTCTCAAAGTGTGGTCCAGGAACCCATGGAGTCCCTGAGACCATTTCACAGGGTCTGCAAGGTCTAAAGTATTTTCATTATTGTTATTTTGTTATGAATTAATACATTGATTTCTCAGCTTTAATTTCTAATACGGAAAAATTGCTAGATATAACCCACATAAACAAGAGCTCTTTGGGGTCCTCGATAATTTCTAAGAGTGTAAAGGGGTCCCGAGACCAAAAGTTTGAGGACCGCTGATCTTGCATTGGCAACAAATGGACAGTCGAGACTGTTGTAGTTGCCAAAACAAATGTGTAGAAGTTATTTGTAATATTTTCTTGTGTGGGTTTTACAAAATTGTTCTGTGACGCTGCAGTAGAAAGTTTATATTTGGTGGAGATGTTTTGGCCCACCGTAACCACCGTGTGATAGTCTGTCGTGTCTGAAGTTGTTTTGTGTGAGTTGCTGGTAGTTAGAGTTATTTTTTAACCTGCAGCTCCTTTGAACTTGATGAATCAGAATTGCAGAATTATTATAGTGAATATGTGAATACATTAACTGGGTAAGCGTATGTAAGAACGTTGGATTTAGAAGGTGTATGTGCTTGAGAAGTTTATCGCTGCTGGTTTAAAATCTTTAAATTGGTGATCAGTTTGTACAATTTACTGAATTAGATTTAGTTTGTGACCGACGAGACCTATCTGTGCGTCATTTGCAGTTGTAGAGTTTGAGTTTGAATCATCGAAACACATCTTTATTTCGTTTAAAGCCATGCGTGTTGTTTTTGTCTATACCCTCTTAAGTATATATTACACGTGCTCGAGTAGATGACATACGGTTTTATTTTGACACATTGTAGAAATGCTACAGTTCTGTGAGCTCCTGCTATTAAACTGGGCCACCGCAATTTGGTGTTTTTCGAAAACTGAATGAACAACTGCAAGATATTAGACAATTATTTTTCTTAAATCAAATTATTTTCATATACTGTGTGTCTGACGTCAGTTTTTCTAGCTGCACTTGAAATGTTCGTTTGTTTAACGAGAGTTTGAGGGATCTGGATTCAGAACCGGTTTTTGCTGTGCCAACTTAATCTGCGGTTTTCAAATCTTTCAGTGGATTCGTTTTGATATCAGATGACAGATGGCGCTAGAGTTAGCTTCTGGCCTTTGATTGGTTCTTTATGTTGTTCTGTATAGTCACTGACCTGCTGGCCTATATATGGTCGTCTCTTGCCCTGTTTGGGCCACGGATTGCTAGCATTGGTAGCCTGGTTAGCTACGTTGATTAAAGCGTATGTTAAGGCGCCTCTGTGCGTGAGGATGGCGTTTTGTATACCGTTCGTGGCTATATTTAAGAGATTTTAATATCGGGTTAGCATGGCCTGCGTACATGGGGGCCTTAAATGGCGTGGTACCCATTCAAACGGGTAGCGGTGGTGAAGGATCTCACCCGATAAAGTTCAGTGAAAAGTGAGCGGCGTGGAGGCCATACGGTCGCTATAGAAAAACATTTACATTTGCGGTAATTCTCTGTGCAAAAGCAATTTGCAACACGGTAGACCCACCTCGCTTGATCTGAAAGTGCATAAGACATTGGTCCTTCCTATACAGGTCAGCACATCGGGCAACGCCATTCATCTTTGTTGATTTTGACAAATGAAACAGTTGCGTTGTTTCTGTTGCTAAGGTTGTTTTTCCTGGGTGGGTTGCATGCTCACTGAAGTACTGCCCTCATTTATCCTGGCTTGGGACAGGCTCAGACTTCTGTGAAGTTAGTCTGAGGTGGAGTTCTCACGTGCATAAGAAAAGAAAATGTTGAGCGCCTTCCCGACATCCCACTTTGGAATATGGAGACTTGACTTGTAGAAGCTTTAACTTGAATGTCAGTTATGTTGTTAAAACTTGCAACGTAATCAAAACTGGATGAAAGCGTTTTCTGTTCGGTTTGTATACGGTTTTGTTAACGTTAAAAATTCCACCTGCATTTCTGTCAACGTCTGAATTTTTGCTTAGTCGTATGAAAAGAAACGTTTTTACATTATCTGCATTAAAAAGAAAGATAACCCAGTCGCATATTTTGATGAAATTCGTGAAAACTTTTGTTCTTCGTTTCTGTATCTCGTCGGTATTCGTTTCTTGTCAGCTCCCGGATTACGGATCGCGAGTAAAGAGCCACTCCTCGTATTTATCACTCTGGGAAATACGAGGGAGGTTTCAGGTGGCTGGCTCTCTTGCTGCACTAAGCAGCCTTCCCGCATCTAATCAGAAGGGCAAAGGTATTCACGCCTTCGAAACACAATTGGAATTCTATCAGTTCTGTAACTCTTAGTGCTTGCGCTGATAATTGACACTGTCAAGCACCCTAGATATAGCTCGCTACTTAAGTGCTGTGTAAATTGTCGTAATTAAATTACACTACGAAGTGTGGTGTGGTATATGGATTTCATCAGGAAACAGGGGCTCGGTGGGGCTTTTCGCAAATTTCGGGATTGTTGCCAGAAGTGATAATCAATGGAGTGCGAACTGTAGATAGCTTTTCAGTCTACCAAAATCTCCCCTAGACATTCGTGCCCATAGGTCTTTCCCCTGTGTTCCAGAAATTCGTGCCCCGAGTATATCAGCCGTTCTTTGTGTTCTTATTGTGTATGCCTCTGATCGCGTAAGGACTGAATGATTGACGCAGTTCGTGCTCAGGGCCTATGAGAGGGGGTGCAGCCGGTTCATTGCTCCGAGGCCCGAAAGGCCCTTGGGGGCCCACAAAATGTAACATTAAATGTAACATTAAAATAGATTCTGTTCAGAACTTCAGGCTGTCCTTCTAATAATGCGGGTGTCACCTTGCTCTTGGATATTGGCGGAGAGGCGTGAGAAGTCAGAGAAAAAGCTGGAGACCTTTAGCCTTATTCCAGACTCCAGGTTTTCGCCCACCAGGTTTTCTCAAGTTTGCAGATTGTAGTAACAAAAGAGGGGGAAATATCGCTCAGTTGATAACTGATACTTTGAAAGAACACGCTATTTATCTCAGTGACTGTGGAGCTCAAGCCTTTGACAATGGGACAAATATGGCAGGAAAATACAACGGCGCACAAGCAAAAATACAAGAACAGTGCTCTGTAGCAATTTTTTCACCTTGTGGTTGTCACACAACTCGTGTGGGAATGATGCTGCTGAATGCATACCTGAAGCAATAACGTTTTTTTGGAACAATTCAAACTGTCTACAACTTATTTAGTTCCAGCCCTAAACGGTAGGAATTACTGGTCGTTCTCTTCATGGTATGGCTCCCCAGGTTTTTCTTTCGATTGAGGCTTCATACTTTCATTTGAACTTCTGATTGAAGTGAAGGCACTCACTGACAGAAGACCATATACTGTTGTCCAACAAATGTCGCATTGTAGTATAACAATTTACAAATGTTGCACTGTAGGCTTTGTATTATAATGGGTATTAAGACAAAAACAGGACGGCTGTTGGGGGAAGGCCCGTAAGAGGGGGCCCGAAAACAGTGTTGAACCACCTTACAAATTTCCTCTCAGAGGCCCTGGAATCGTGCTAATAGATGTTTGGCGATGGAGGAAAGAAAGGACGCAGAAATAAATGTCGGCAACTTCCAGAGCAACTTGTTGGATAATTAGATGAGGCCAGCCATCTGTGTAAATTTTCATTAGATACACCCGAAGGGGGGCATTGTACCTCGCACGGTCTACTGGCTCTCCCTTTCACATCCTTGGTGATCTGTTACCTTCGAGGGATGAATGCCAGGATGTCTGAAAGCTGCGCGTAACAAACACTCAACGCGACGCGGAACTCACCAGTTTATGGTTATACCGCGACCGTTATATTAGACCATCGTTAGCAAGGAACCGTTGTTAGTATATGTCGTGATCGGATTCGATAGCTCAGGCGTTACACGCCACCCTTGTACCGAGTCTCCATTGGGCTAAGCCGAACCGCCCAGGTTTTTTCTGGCGTTCCCACCTATTTTGTTTCAATTCTTTGATGAGGCGGCTATTTGTTATCTTCGCTTCAAAAAGGCTCGAATTGTAATCTGTGTGAGGTCTCCCATGAAGACGGTTTGCATATCGTATGACTGGTTATGCTATTGTATATCTTCTGTTACGTGTCCTGGACGTTTTTTGGTAATGAAACATGCACTAGTTTCGTTTAAAAATTCTATTATTCTATCGGTCACTAAAAGACCTATCGTACGGGTGCTCGTATTGTGCCCTGGCGCTTCCCGGCATTAGAGGTATCCGCAATTCCGGTCCAATTTCATGTCACCGGATTTATGAATTAGATTTGGTTGAAGCCTTCTCGCCAGGCCTAATGCTCTACATTTGCTGCAAATGAATTGTATGTAGGCTATATATTACCTACTGATATGAACGCTAACCTCGACCCCCATAAATCAGTTTACTAAAGTACACAAAATTTATGCTGCCAATCTACCTGTTGTACTCGTGAACACGCACGTGTCGCGAACAGTTACATTTAAAACGGGTTAAAATCCTTTCTTCCTTCTGCGAATTAATTACCTTTCATCTGGCTGATATTGACACAGCTAATGAGGTCTTAGAACCTCCGCGGTCGACGCCGGCAGGTGACAATAAACCGTGTTTACAAAAAGAAATTTCTATTAATAACGGTGTTTGCATTATTTATTATTCTTTGAAATTGTCTCCCTAAAGAAATCGCCGGCAGTCGTTTGAGACGAAATCAAGGCAATCTCAGCACATCTGCTGATCTCGAAGCTCGAAGCCGTCGAGGTCAACTCTCCAACATTGTTCAAAAGCGACTCCTTGTCGTTTACGGCGGCCATGGTGGTACGATCACGTGATGTTGCGTGAGCAACGACTATAAACATTTAGAGTATTACTGTAGCGCATAGGGCCCCTGAGAAGTTGCGCGGTATTGTATAAGGCTCTGTTCAACTTGTATACGCGTTATAGATAACGTGTAAACACGATCAACCAGAGAAATAATGAGACTAACGTGTGATAAGTTCACTGCGAGTCTGCTGTGATTATTTGAGAGATTTCTATCGCAGTTCAAAGGCACTACACGTTTGCATTTAGGCGTCTCTGATAGGTGAGTGCTATAATTCACAGCCGGAAACAAAGGGTTCCAGTCACTTGCCTGCTACTCTAGCGCCACATGCTTGATTGCTATCTTGTTAGACTTTAGGCTGGTCCGTACCAGTACAAAAGTGGCGGGTATTTTGTAATGACTATTGATGAAGTCAACGAGAGTAGAATTTAACATCCGATGAAGAGAACTAGCGTACGTGTGAATGTGTGTGTGATGTATGCATGCACACGTGTATTTTAGTTAGTTATCTAGACTTTTCATATAACGCATATAGGGGCCTATGTAGGTGTGTGTGTTTTTTGCACTATTCTGATTCCAGATGGTCCATCCTTGACCTCTTCCGGAAGTAGAATGGAAATTTTATTCTGAAGAGGCAGCAGTGCAGTTTCAGAAGAGTCTTTGGCTTAATATTTGTTTACATTTTAAAATAACATTATATTATTTTGAAATAACATTTTTATTCAGAAGCGTCTCTAGCTGCAATTCAAGATCTATGGATTCGCTTTTGAATCCACCATCTATGGTAGGCCATGTTATAATAGTTAATAAAGTGTTATCGTCCTCAAATGAACTGAAAAAGATTAAACGCCAGGATCGAGGCATCGCTGGCGAAAGATGGTACCAGATATTACGAGAGGTGAAAACCTAGAATTAGAGGCATTTGTCGATTCTAATTGCCAGGTTGAGACGTCTTGATCAGCGTTCGGGACTGATAGCCTCCAATTATCGCTCAGCACTTCGTCTACTGGGCTTCGCTGTTGTTAGATCCGACGCCTCCGGCAAAGATGTCCGACAAGCAGAGGCGGAGAACTTCTCGTGAATGGCAGCGAACGAGAAGTGGAGATGAGAGCGGAGAGGAGTCTGGATGATTGAAGCAGAATTAAAACCCGATCGGTGGCGAAAGGGACGGGAGTGGCGGATCATCAGCAGACGATGATCCGTGTAGAGCAGGGTGCTGGTGCTTTTTATGGCCGGTCCGGCTAATGAGCAGATGAATGAAGAATGTCTTTCATCGGTAGATTCTTCGAGGATCGTAAATGAGGAGAAGAAAAAGGAAGATGACGACGAAGAAGAAGAAGAAATGATGGAGATGCTGCTGCTTTTGATGATGATGATGATGACGATGATGATAGTAGTAGTAGTTCCTCAGTTTAACGACAGCTTATGGCATCAAAGGCCGTCGCCCTCCTTTATCCACGCTTGGGACTGGCACTACCCCCAAACAAGGCAGTGGCGGAATAACGATGATGATGATGATGATGATGATGACGATGGTGGTGGTGGTGATGATGATGATGATGATGATGATGATGATGATGATGATGATGATGATGATGATGATGATGATGATGATGATGATGTAGAAAGAAAAGAATGGTGGTGATGGGATGACGCGGCTATGGGTGATGATGAACAAAGTTGTCATCGCATTTATGAACGTGATGTTTTTTGTATGACGTCACTGTCGATGAAAATTATAGATAGTTTGAAAGAAAAGAACTTAGATATAATATACCGTTACCTACTTCATACGCCGCCATTAAGAAGAGAGGAACATAGACTGTTTAGTTAGTAAATACTCTTTCCAAAATTCTAAAGTATGAATCCGCAGGCCTATAGGGGCCTATAAGCCTATAGGGGCCTATAAGCCTATAGGGGCCTATAAGCCTATAGGGGCCTATAAGCCTATAGAGGCCTATAAGCCTATAGGGGCCTATAAGCCTATAGGGGCCTATAAGCCTACGGGATCAGAGCTTAATCGCATGCGTCACCTAGTCTCAGCATTGGAAGGGTTAAAGCATAAAAAATGACCGCCTTCCCTGCGTTTAAATTATAAGCGCGAATTTATATAGCGCTGCTTCAGGAGACACTCGTCAGATGCGCTTCCGACCTGACAATGCAAAACTGCACGATGGAAAATAAAAAAAACAGGGAAAACGAAAATGTTGGCTACACCATTTGTATATAGTGATCACACGCCCTCGACCCTGCTCAGTTTTCAACA